>JAOTNS010003254.1:0-23149 GCA_028476615.1 Culter alburnus | reverse complement strand
CTCTGGCCCATAGGTTCACAGACGGACGTACCTTAAAGGGAAAATATTTCATGTCTTGCTGCACAGAGGAGTCGCCCCATGTGCGGCCGATCAACCGCTTGGTATTAAAGACGGTGTTCTCAGGGTTGGAGGTCAGCTGGTTCTTCGCAGCGTCTCCAATGAGACGCTCTCCTTCAGTGGTGAAGGCCACATATGATGGAGTGATGCGGTTTCCCTGGTCATTGGCGATGATCTCAACACGGCCGTTCTTGAACACTCCAACACTGATGAAAAAAAGAAAACAGTATAAGTACACAGTAATAATGTTTAGTATAAAGTATAAGAGAGAAATGTTCTAAAGCTGAGCATGTATGCATGTAGGTATATACAGTGTAGGGCTGGGCGATATATCGCATGTGATTGCCACACGCATTTCGTCAGTAAAGCCGGTTCCCTGATTACCGCTAAATCGCCATCACCTGCTTTCAAATGGAGCGGCATTTAATAGACAGAGCCGTAGATCACTGACAAGCCACGCAATATCGCGTTCATTATCGAAGGCGATTCATCTGCGATAATGAACGCGATATTGCGTAGCTTGTCAGGGAGCCGGCTTTACTGACGAAATGCGCGTGACAATCGCATGCGATATTGCCCAGCCCTAATACAGTGTGTGTATGTATGTATCAGAGGTCGCGTTAACCAAAAATTTTCTGTCATTGACTGAATTTTTTTTGCAGTGACGGAAAAATCTGAAGGCCGTCCATCATTTTGACAGATTACACTGAGGCTGATGTGACTTGTAACTGTAATTCCTACCCCTGTCCAGTTGGTGGTGAGTGAGCAGATCGCGAGTTCAATCTCCAGAAAAATGTAAATGATGCGTTTGATTACACACAGGCAAGCACCCAATTTAAGTCCATTTATAATAATAAAGTTATAATTCTTATGCTTACATAATTAAGTTTCTAATCCAGTTCGTTTTGTTTTAAATGGTCTGTTTTGTGGCTGACTGTCAAGCTGATTAAGACGTGATACAGATTGCGGTAAGCTGCTGTATTTGCAACATATTTTCTGATGTTCATTCATATTTATTTCATTCTGTAAAGAAGTAAAGAGGAAGAGATGATCGCATCCATTCATGATCCGCGACAACTGAGAAGTGACACAGTCTTTGTACAACTTTATTTTCATAATATAAATAAATGTATAGCCTAGCCCCATTTGCTTATCCTGTAAGCTCGTGAATAAAAATGTGGACGAAAAAAGAACTAAAATGACGGAATATATATATATATTATATATATTATATATATATATTATATATATATATATATATATAGATAATATTTATATATAATATATATATTTATATATATATATAATATATAATTCAAAATTTTTGTAAACATTTTTCTATTTTTTAATATAATTTTTTTTTAAAAAAATTGTATATAAAAAAACAAATATAAAATTTATAAACGTGTACATATTTATAAATATTTTGTTGTTAAAAAAAATTATATATTATATATATATATATATTATATATATGTATATGTGTGTGTGTGTGTGTGTGTGTATATATATATATATATATAATTTCTTTTTTTATCAAACCAACTATTTTATTATGAAATCTAACTCATTCTCACCAGGCGTACGTTGTCCCGAGGTCTATTCCAACCACTGTTCCAACACTTTTCTCCTTCTCTCCTTCAGCAAACTCGCTCTTGAACTCTCTAACACTGATGGAAAAAAAGAAAACAGTACAAGTACACAGTATTAATGTTTATTTTAAAGTATAAGAGAGGAATGACCTAAAGCTGAGCAAGTATGCATGTAGGTATATACACTATGCACCTGTCAGTGGTCATAATATTATGCCCGATTGGTATATACACTATATTGGGACACCCCTCCAAATCACTGAATTTAGATGTTCCAATAACTTCCATGGACACAGGTGTATAAAATCAAGCACCTAGGCATGCAGACTGCTTCTACAAACATTTGTGAAAGAGTGAGTCACAGAAGCTCAGTGAATTCAAGTGTGTTGCTGCGATAGGTTGCCACCTGTGCAATAAGTTAATTTGTGAAATTTCCTCTCTACTAAATATTCCTTACCTAGTAAATGATATTATAACAAAGAAGAAACACGCTATCACGCTGATGGCCACAAGCCAAAACAGGCAAAGGAATTGCATTTTGAAGTAGATCTTGTCAAATCTTCACTGATTTCTGTAAAGAATACATTATAAATTAATGTCAAAGGTTAGGGCAGGTACATAATGCGTTAAACGTCACTCACTGGTAGGAAAGTTTACTATAATCAAGCAATACAATGCAAAAACTCAACATCTTCTAGATAGTTTAACCAAAAATGCCATAAATTGATGCATTGAATTTAAAATAAATAAATAAATAAATAAACATCTGAAGCAGATGCTGTATGATGGTCAGTCACTAAATTATATTCTTGTTCTAATCAAAGTAACTAGTCTCCATTTCAACTTTTTGCCGATTCACTGATCATCAAATCCTAATTTTTACAATTTACTCAAAATATTACCACTATTTAATACATTTAAAACCCCTTAACATTTTAAACATGTACTTTTATCAAAATCTTTTTAAGATAAAGACATTTAACTCCTTGGGTTTGGCGATAGCGCCTCACTTTTTTCTTATCAGTCCAAAAGAGACTCAAAATACTGTCAATTTTGGTCATGCATATAAGAAAGAGGGCTACACGTACATCATTGAAACTATTAAGTGTCTACCTTTATTTGTATACACTCACAATAACGACAAAACTTTGTGCTTTTGTAAAATAAAAAAAATAAATGTCAACTTAAATGTCAACTTATTTCTGAAATGTGTTTCAAAAATGAACTGAAACTCAGCAAATACTTGCCACACAGACATGAGAGATATGTCTTTAGAAAGCTACCACTTTAAAACTTTTGATGCAGGATTGTAAGAGTAGTTGGTTGTTGTTGTATGTTATGTTTTGTTTGTTGATGTTTGCAGCAGTTCTCTTATCCAAAACAAGGGAGACAATAAACTAGTCTGGGTAAACCCAGCCTGATCTGCCGGCGATTTGATTTCGCTCGGCAACTCAGTCTGGAAACCTGTGCATTCATTTCTACTGCTCTCTGTTACACTTTTGCGGGAACCAATCACAGACTGGCTTATCCACCTTGCTCGCTATTGGCGGGTATAACACGATGACGATAGAGAAGCGACGGCAAGCAGCTTTCAAACTCTATCTGATCTACCGTCACTTCAATATAACAATGCACAATAACAGTGACGCCGATTGTGTTAAGCATTTACCTTATCTGAGAGAAATGTAGCAGAGCGTTGATCCGACAGTCTCTTCATAGGAAGATTACAAACAGCGATTAATGACACAAAATGATTCTGTTATTTTGGTGGTTTGCTTCACGATGTGAGTACAGGACTCTTTTACTTCAATGCCCCTTGTTGGTAGACAATATTTTTATTATTTGCTCTATATGTTTCGTCTCCTGCTTCTTGAATCTCGCGCCGCCTGAGCTGACTGGAATTCTTTTTGGTTGTCATGACAATGACGTAGTTTAGGGCGGCTATATTCCGCGTTCATTTACACTGAACCAGAACAGTATCAGAGTTGCCTTTTAAACTCTCGACGATGCTGAATGACTTCTTTAGTTAGCAAACAAATTGCTCGAGTGGGTGTAAATACCGGTCACTTTCATGTTTTTTTTGCACAACCTGCAAAAATCGCTCGATGCCATTGCTGCTTCAAAGCTACAAACCAATACAAACTAACCCTGCGTCTCAACAAAGACTATAGAATCTCAATCAGCTCCCTAGTTCCCTAGGTCGTGAATCAGTATATCATGAAAGTGAATGCGGCTGATTCCCTGATCAGTGCCCTGACTACTGAACTAGGGAGCTGATTGAGACACACGACGAGGTGCGTTCCATTCGACCGTAAGTGGGCTGCGAAGTGGACTTCACAGGGTATTTCGCCATCTTAAGGTGAGATTCATTCCGAAGGGAGCGAACATGTTCAGTTCGAAGGGCACTGCGAACGGCATAGGGAATAAGGGAACATCGATACATCACTTCACAGGAAGTAGAGAGGTAAAATCACCCAACTGTCATTGCGCACCGCGTCACCAGTCAGAGCTACGATGGAGCAGAGCCGTTGAAAGAGTTTTTTAACGGCTCTCCGATGGAGGAATTTACATTTGAATTTTGAGTATTCATAAATTTTGTTATTATTATACGAACGAAAGTATGAATGGTTATGGCGATGAGTGTATTTGCATATTTTATTGTATGAATAGGCATGACAAAGTAAAAGTGTTGAAAAGCAGCTGAGGCTCTGTCATTTTTTATTTTACTTTATTTACCTCAGAAGTGTTTACTATGTGGCTGCTCGTGGAAAAGAAAGCGCACAAGATGAGACCCAGACGGTGGATTAAGAATACATTTTACAGTTAACTAAAATGAGAATTTATTTTCATATGGCATGAGAGGCTACAGCTTCAAATCTGTTAAGAGTCCATTTTAAATTTGAAAGTAAATTATAATATCTATTTATTTGTTATATCATAATCTGCGCGACACCGTCGTTGACTTTCTTTGATGACGTTTGTAGTGTGTTCCAAATGAGTTATTATTGTCAGCGAAGTCCACTTCAACGGATATACCGTGCTCAGGGAGTAGGGAGCAGTGAACACTGATTAGGGACCCTGTCGAATGGAACGCAGCTACGGTAAAACTGTCTGGAGTTTTTGCGTTGCTCTCTATGGTTGCTTTGCAAAGTACGTCACCCGGATCGTTGATCTGATTGGTTGAAGGGCTATCCAATTGCGTGACTAATGCTCGTTGATCACGCCTCTTATGCAGTAGGAAATACATAGCAAACTCCCCAGACCAATGTTCAATTTTAAATTGAGCTTGGTCTGGTCTGGTGATAGCCAGACTAACAATAAACACTACCTACCACAAATTTGAAATCAATATATTGTTTTATGTGAATGAATACATTTTTAAAAGTCTTGTGAAAAAATGTTCAGTATGGGTCTTTTGGCCTTATTTCAGTGACTTATTTTTTTCACAAACCACACAATTGTCATTTTCTCAAAACTACAAACTTTTACATACATGCTGCTCATATATTATTGAAGCAGAGTTTGTGCTGACTACAGTGTAAACAGACTTCGGCCATGAAAAATGTTATAAGTAACAAAAATAAGCATAAATGTCAGGGAATGTCAAACACCAGAGGGTTATTCCTCTTGTTTTACCGGTTTACTGTCTAATGAATGAACATTATAAGCAGCAAAGCAACCATTTCTCAAGACTATCCAGTCAAAATGGGTTTAAAGTTATCTTTGAAGCATACAAATAGACATAATTCTTACCTGATAATGCAGAAGTAAGCACTAATCTCAAGGGTGTGAGCTGAACTTTCTGTTTCAACTTAACTCATGGCGCTGAGCTCACCTGTATATAAACAGGTGTTACTTTTGGTTTCCTTTGTATTTTGCAATGCTTTGAAACTGTCTTTTATTAGTTGTTATCATTTGTTGAATGCAGTAGCTGAAATAAACCTGTATGATGTATCTGTGGGCTAACAAGTTTTTTAATCTATCCTAGTGTGATTGTTCTGAAATTCTTGTTCACTTTCTAAATATAAGCCAAATAACCCGAGACCACACCCAAGTGTGAATGTGTTGCTTTAATACGTAAAATTTGGATTAATCAAAACTGTATGGACAAAAATGAAATATTTGTACAGCTACTGTAAATGAGAAGAATACTTCACATATTTTTACAGAATAGAATAAGCAACCAGTTTGATGTTTACATACTTTTATTTACAAAAATGCATACTGACAAAATAAAAATATGCATACTGACAAATAAGCATACTGTGTGCTTGATTCAATATAATAATATAAACACTACTGTTTAAAAGTTTGGTATTAGTTCTTTGTTTATTTGTCATGCAAATCTTAAGACTGATTTTTAAAAAAATGCCAGAAACAAGATGCCAGAATGTCATAACATCAATCCAACAGTTTAAAGAAGTTTCATTTTCACAAGTGAGTGTTTTTGCAATGTATCCTTATAAGGCTTGTGACGGTAAGGAATTTTCCAACCGGTTAATGACAACACCGGTAATACCAGTATCACAGGGAGGAGATGTTTGTGTTGCCCTTTCATTTTCATTTCATTTTATTTCTTTTATGAAGGCTAGTTCTTGCATCCTTATGTGGATAAACATTGTTTGTTAAATGTCCCGAGAACATACTGAATTGTTTTCAAAACTATGTTTAGGATATGGCAAGGCAGCTTGCACAGCAGTCTGCAAGTATGCAGGCTTGAATAAAATCATTTCTGTAAATCTACATTTGATATTGTCAAATAGGATATTATTACAGTTCAAAAACTGTGTGTAAACAGTGATTTCTCTGTTTCAGTTGCTGTTGAAGATTAGTGAGCAGCAGCAGCAGGCACAGCAGGCATCTCCAGGAGGAAGAGGATGATGCTGAGGTGATGCTCAAGTGATGCTCAACACAGGTGACAAAATTATGCACATATGGATATAAATCTGGAGGAAGTAGATCCTGTTCTTGATTATATTAGATCACATATTTTTTATGACTTATAGAGTCTTGTGTCTCCTGAAAGAATAAAACTGATCAAAATAAAAAGCAACTCTTTTTTTTGTTTTTGTTTATTATAGCACAGACAACAATTTTTTTTCCCCAGTTTGCTGAAATCTAGAGGAATCTGTCTTCAGGGTGCTAGAGCATTCAGGGCCTGAGTTATACACTTGCAAAAAATTATTTAAAACAAAATATAAAAACACTTTTTTTGGTGGGTTTATTACAGCACAGACAATATATACTATCATTTTTTATCATATCAGCAGTGTTTTATGTAACTTCAAAGGGTTTCCTGTAAAATGACACCAATATTTTGTATTTAGAGCACTGTATGTGGGTATGGGAAGCTTTTCAATCCCCAAAATGGTCCCAGTCTCCTTAGCACTTTAAAGTTATTAATCAGGCAAGTTTAATATATGATGGTGGTCCAATATCTGGAAATCTGATCTTACAATCTGGGCTTTCGCTTACAGTTTGGGCCCCCCCACTGAGCGTTAAGAAATTGACTCTCCGTATATTTAGCATTGCAGTTCATACTAGGCACATTTTTTGAGTTTATCAACACAAAGTTACAGATTGTTGTAAGATGCAGACAATCTGAAAATGTAAGGAAATGTGAGTTAACCTTGTGTGTAGTGTGTATTTTATTGGAATTTTAATATTTCACCCTCATTTCCTAGTTTCCTAAATCTGTATAACTCTAGTTACAAAAAATAGTTACATTTAGGGCCTTAAGGACAAATGAAACCTATAAAACTGCAATTTTTTTATTAAGCATCATTTAACTATAACATGATGCAGTGTTTGTTAATTACATTCTGTTGTCAAGGAGGAAATTAACAAAGACTGTTTGCTATTCTTTACCAGATTGTATCATTTTCTCAGGTTTGGCATATAAAGCAAATAATTGTTTTTTCCTGTTTTGCTTCTGTTGAATCATAGAACTAATTAAAATAATTGTAATAAAAATGTGTGCGTATGTGCATGAAATATTTGAGAGAGAGAAATTATACTGTACTGCAAATAACTAATCCCACCGCCATTTACCAGTGGAGCTTTGCTGTCATCTAATGGAAAAAGTTTGGTACTGTTGTTAAAAATTAAGGTTTCAAAAGGGAGTTTTTACAGTGACGCCATAAAAGAACCCTTTTGGTTCCCCAAAGAACCTTTCAGTAAACAGTTCTAAATGGAACCATTTTTTTTTCTCTTAGTGTGAAGAACATTCTAAAGCAATGTAACAGAACTTTTTTTTCCACAGTAAAGAACCTTTTGTGTTATGGAAATGTTAGTGGATTTAAAGGTTCTTCATGTAACCAGATGCCAGTAAAGAACCTTAATTTTAAAGATTGTATACACAAATCAACTACTATATAGTAAAAGTAAAGAGACAAACTACTAAGCATAAATACTTACTTCTAAAATTGTATGCTTATTTTTCAATAAATATAACAAAATATTTGTTTTGAAAACTGCAGTAAGTATCAGTAGAACAGTAATGTAACAGCAAAATTTAAAAGATACAGACAGTTGATGTACTGTTTTTGAAACATTAAAAAAGTACTCCAGTGCTGTAATAGTCTACTCTAGCTCTTTGAATACGAGCTTTGCTTTTACTTCAGTATCTTGGTAGTCAGCTCCCAACGCGATTTCATTCATTACGCACAAATTTAAAGTGTCTAACAGTCTGGATGCGTCGATGGCGCTCACGCTCTTTTAAACTCATAAACTGGCAAATGATCTATCCAGAAATAACGGCAATCAACAGAACATGTTTATTTTTTTATAATACATTACAATCATTCTAAAGAGATGATGACAACTCGCACATCTACATTATGAACTGCATTTCTTTGCGTACCTGTTTATCCTTTCACTTTGCACCCCATGAAGGATGTTTGTTTCGGCGCAATCATAATTCAATGACTTAAAATCAGTCATGTATTTTCATAACTTTTTAATGTATTCAGAAGGTGGGACCCACTTTGATACGGTGACAGTAATTGGTTTCATTACAGTTGAGAGTCACTTAAGAATTCATCTATATCTAATGGAAAAAGAGCCTGCTAGGGGGACGTTATGGTAATGGAGGCCCCACCTCCATGCCCAAGGCCCTAGGCAACTGCTTGCTCTGCCTATAGGTGGTGGGGGCCCTGGTCACACCCTAAATTAACACAATGTCGATATTTAATGCTTTGAATATCACGATTATCATCAATACCGGTATATTGCGACAACCCTAGTTGCCAGATTTAAAAATTTACCCTGAACTCCCTCCCTCCCAGAACTGCCTGAGAATAACAGCATCAAGCCTCAAACCAGGCTGACTAAATCTCCACAGGAGTGAAGAGAAAATAAGAAAACTAATGCAAATCTTTAAAGCACCCCACAAGTCTTTCCCAGAGATTCGTGGCTTCACAGTCACTCGGTTCATACAAAAATGTTCAATATGTACACCAGTGCCACAACTCGTTCTTTTCGCCCTGCTCGTCGCCCTCTTCTGGTGGCGGGCCGCCCGCGCTACCGTACAGCTTGCTCACGATGAGACCTCCTCCAGCTCCGTCAGCTTCTTGTCCTCGTTCACCATGCGCTCGATGTCTTTGGGTGTCAGGCGGTTATGGTCATTGGTGATGGTGATCTTCATGTTCATGTTTCCCGTGCCTTTGTCCTCGGCAGTGACGCAAAGGATGCCGTTCACGTCGATCTTGAAGGTGACGTTGATGTGAGGGACTCCACTTGGTGCAGGATGAATGCCGGTCAGGTCAAAGGTTCCCAGAAGGTTATCCTTGGTCAGGGGATGTTCACCTGGAAACAGGCAGAGAGAGAGTGAGAATCAGAACTGATTCTATTCTGAAGATTCAAGACGGCTTATGAAACAGCCTAAGGTGTAGCAAAACATATGCATTTTTGTGATTTTCCACAGTGTCAGCTACCATGGCTGTTTTCAAGTGCAATTCAAAAAGATACATTCATTTTGACACTGAAATCCTTTGGCTTACCTTCATAAACTTTGATGGTCACGGTTGACTGGTAGTCAGAAGCTGTAGTGAAGGACTGGGATGCCTTGGTGCACGATGGTGTTCCTGGAAATAAGCTTGGTCATATTTCCTTAAAGGGCACACGTCCAGAAGCAAGAGGTCCTCTGATCAACAGGATTCAGTCATTAATCATCTCTCAAAAAAAAGGGGTTGACTGAGGCAAAATCATAATCAAGATTATTTTGGTAAATATTGAGGTCATGATTATTTAACACAATTAATTGTTAACTTTGGAAACATCATGAATTTTTGAACTTCAGTTCTTTTTTTTTTTTTTTTTAAACATCGTCTTTTTAACAGTGGATTTTATAATTTACCACAAAAAATAATATTAAAATTACACATATATTTAACTTCTTATTACTATACATTTATTCATCATATATTTAATTTACATAATAACTTAAATATTTATAAATAATCTAGTATGCAATGCAAATTTTTATTAATTATTTAAAGTAAATGTAAAAATAAAAAAAATAAAATAAGAGGGCGTTTACTCGACAGCTTTTAACTAAAACAGAAAACTTTTCATGTGTTTCAGCCGTTCGTTTACATGACAACAGTGTTTTTAGGGGCCTGAAAATGCAAACTTTTGAAAACGAGATACAGTTTTTGAAAACAATACCATTATCATCTCTGTGTAAACTACAAAAATGCGTATTTGTGATGTCATGCACATACATGTTACATGTTCAGTCTATAGGTGCATAGTGTTTCTTTACAAAGTGACACAAAGTGACATCTACTGGCCAGGCAGCAGCATAAAGCGTTTTTAGTCATTTTTGCGGCTCTGTGTGAACAGGGATCGTTTTGTCAAAATTGTCTATATGAGGAAAATGCAAAGGAGAAACTTTTCTGTTTTTAGTACATTGTTGTCATGTAAATGTACCCAAAATCAATATAATTGAGATCAACGTATGTTGGACAAATGTTGTTGTACACTTCTCCACACCCTACTGAAGGCTACTAAACATTTAGGGAGGGTGAAAGTCACTGCTGTAAAGTGAGAAGTGGTGCGATGGATTTATAACACAAAAACTAAAACGAGAGCATCATTGTGAAATGGAATACAGCACAATAATCATTTTAACTCAATTATTATGTTGTCATAATCATTGGAAGCCTAAGTGGTAATTGATTAATTGTCCTTCATTCAGACCTTCTGGACATGGAGACGGACTTACCGGTGTCTTGTCCTGACAGAACTCCTGCCAGAACGGCGGCTCCGTACGCCATGGCCTCTATGGGGTTGATTCCTCTGGAAGGCTCTTTGCCGTTGAAGAACTCTTTCACCAGCTGCTGGATCTTGGGTATTTGAGTGGAGCCGCTGACCAAGACAATCTCATCGATGTCGGACTTCTTCAGGTCAGAATCTTCCAGAACGTTTCTCACTGGTTTCATGCTGGAGCGGAACAAATCCTGCGAGGGGGAAAAACAAAAAACACTGGTTATTTTAGAATTGTTGATAAAAACTCATGTATTTATTATGGGTGTAATGGTACATGTATTGGTTGGTCATTATGTTGGCCTGAGTACTCTAGCAACCATCAGAATACCTTAGCAACTGCCTAGCAATGCCTTAGTACCCACCCAGAACACCCTAGCAACCACCCCAAGTACATTAGCAACTACCTAGCAACACCTTAGCAACCACCCAGAACACCCTAGCAACCGCCTAGCAACACCCTTGCAACTGCCTAACAACTCCTTAGCAAACACTCAGATCACCCTATCAGCTGAGTGTCGAGTTTTGCCAATGCAAGCACTCCAATCCACTTTTCTTCAGAAAATGTACATTTCTAGTTAGTTGTGCTTGCTTCTCTTGCATACTTATTATTCCACACAAAACTTCTGTGTGCTACTCCTCCCATAACGTTTGTCATAGGTCCATGAATGAGGTGTCAAATCATGTGGCTTATTGCGGACAGGTGTGCAATGACTTTTATAAGCGATCGGGTGTATAATGTTCTCCTGGTGGGCGAAAAAGTGAGCTAAAAGATCCCATAGACTTAACATTGAGACAAAATTTGTGACGTCATATAGGGCTGCACGATAAATCGCATGCGATTGTCATGCGTGTCTCATCAGTAAAGCCGGTTCTGTGATTAGCGGTAAATGTCCATCACCTGAAAAGCTGATTTGGAGATATGACGTTAGGGCTGCACGATTAATCGCATGAGATTGTCATGCGTGTTTCATCAGTAAAGCCGGTTCTGTGATTAGCGGTAAATGTCCATCACCTGCTTTCAAATGGAGCGGCACTTAATATACAGAGCCGTAGTTCGCGGACAAGCTACGCAATATCGTGTTCATAATCGAAGGCGATTCATCTGCGATTATGAACGCGATATTGCGTAGCTTGTCCGCGAACTACGGCTGTATATTAAGTGCCGCTCCATTTTGAAATCATATGGACAAGTGAGTGGCCTCTTTTAACTCAGACTGGCTAGCAGTGAGCAGCACTCCATTTCGGCTGAGCTGTGAGGCCGAGCCCTCCACAGGAAGGTAATGCAGCCCATCTCCTAGGCCACCCTGACATGGGTGACCCGGAGTGCACGCACCACTCCTTCCCACAGAGGAGGGCCGGGTGGAGAATCAAGATGGCTTGGAGCGGAGGCTGTTCCCTCTCCACCTTGAAGGTCTATGTTGCCACCATCACGTTGCTGTCGACTGAAGGTCACTGGGAAAGCACAACCTGACGGTTACTGACACCTCTCAGTAACCGTCAGGTTACTGTCAGAGAGCTTCCTTTGAGCCACTAGAGTCAGTTAGGCTTCTCCTGTGCTTCTGACCGCATTCGCTTCCTTCAAGAGGGTGGGGGATCTGCAAGCATTTTCCGTCAGCGATTCGTGCCTAGAATTCAGGCCGGCCTTGTCTCACGTCACCCTGAGACCCCGGCTTAGATACGTGCCCAAAGTTCCCAACACTCCCTTTCAGGACCCAGTGGTGAACTTGCAAGCGCTGCCCCTGGAGGAGGCAGACCAGCCCTTGCACTGCTGTGTCCCCTTCATGCTCTGTGTGTTCACGTGGACAGCGTGCAGAGCTTCAGAAGCTCAGAGCAGCTCTTTGTCTGCTTTGGAGATCAGCAGAAGGGAAAGGCTGTCTCAAAACAGAGGTTGGCCCACTGGATAGTGGATGCCATCGCCTTAGTATATCAGTCCCAAGGTGAGCCGTGCCCCTAGGGGTGAGAGCTCACTCCACTCAGGGTTTTGCCTCCTTCTAGGCGTTGGTGCACAACGCCTTTCTGGCAGACATATGAAGAGCTGCGGGTTGGGCGACACTGAACACATTCGCCAGATTTTAATAATAACTGAGTGGACCCAATGTCTTACAGTGTGCTGTTGACAAGTGGATAGCCACGGTTTCTCGCTTGCCATGCCATTTCCCTCCATGGAGGGAATTTATTTTGCTCCTCAGTTCAGTTCCCCAGATGGCGAACCCTGTGGAGCATCTTGAAGCTGCATGCCCAGACGGTCAGCCCTTGGGCTAGATTCCCATGTGATGTGATTCCCTGTGGGTATTCCCATATGTGTAGTGTCCCCAGTACGGTTTCCTTGATGGTAAACCTGTGTCTTTCCCTGGGTGGCTCTGCCCTGCCCTGTCTCTGTGCCAGTAGCGTTCCTCCTTGGTTAGGGTGGACCTACCTCAGAGATTTTCCATATGTAGTACTGCCCCATGGGTAAATCCATATGTAAAGTCAAGTCAAGTCACCTTTTATTTATATAGCGCTTTTTACAATGCAGATTGTGTCAAAGCAGCTTTACATTGATAACTGGTACATAAATTTTGGCTGCACAGCAGCTCTTAAAGAATAGTGTCAATGCAGGCAGATCAAAGCACTGTTCAATATCAAATGTCAAGTCAAATGTCAAGTTTCCTCAATTAAGCAAGCCAAAGGCGACAGCGGCAAGGAACCCAAACTCCAATAGGTGACATCAGATGGCAAACAAGTGGCAAATAGACTTCTGTGTTAAAATGGAGGAAAAAAAAAACCTTGGGAGAAACCAGGCTTAGTTACGATTCAGGTTGCTATCATAAGTCCGATAGGATCGCAACATTCAAAGTAATTATTCCAGTTCAATCCAGTTGAGGATTGTATTCATCATGCCGGTTTGGACGGTCTGTTGAGGAACTGTGGCACTGGCTGTCGTGTTGATGAGGCCTTCACAATGGATGATCTAGTCGACTCGATCTCTGCTGATACTTCAGGGCTGCATTGTGGTCGTGTCAAGGCACCGGTCCTCGGTCTCACCTGGATACGGCCTGAATCCGGTTGACTACGGTAAACCTCGGGATAAACAGAAAGACTAATATTAGCGTAGATGCCATTCTTTTTCTGATGTAACGAGTACATCTGGTGTTATAGGAAGTGTTACCGGTTCCGGCTGAACTAATTTATTCAGCCTAATAATCCTTTAACGGATTTGAAAATATACATTTTATAATGTGTTATGTGTATGCCAGGTTAAAGAGATGTGTTTTTAGTCTAGATTTAAACTGACAGAGTGTGTCTGCTTCCCGAACAATGCTAGGAAGGTTGTTCCACAGTTTAGGTGCCAAATAGGAGAAGGATCTACCGCTTGCAGTTGATTTCGATATTCTAGGTATTATCACCTGGCCTGAATTCTGAGATCGCAATAAACGTGAAGGACTATAATGTATTAAGAGCTCGCTTAGGTACTGGGGGCCTAAACCATTTAGTGCTTTGTAAGTAATTAACAAGATTTTAAAATCTATACGATGTTTAACAGGAAGCCAATGCAGTGATGACAGAACTGGGCTAATATGGTCATACTTCCTAGTTCTAGTAAGAACTCTAGCTGCTGCATTTTGTACGAGCTGTAGTTTATTTATCAAGCGGGAGGAACAACCACCCAGTAGAGAATTACAGTAATCTAACCTGAGGTCATGAACGCATGAACTAACTGTTCTGCATTCTCATTGAGAGCATATGTCGTAGTTTAGATATATTTTTAAGATGGAAGAATGCGGTTTTACAGATGCTAGTAACATGGCCTTCAAATGAAAGATTGGTATCAAAGAGCACACCCAGGTTCCTAGCTGACGACGAAGACTTAACAGAGCAGCCATCAAGTGTTAGACAGTATTCTAGGTTATTATGTGAAGAAGTTTTTGGTCCAAAATTAGAATCTCTGTTTTTCTGAATTTAGTAGTAGGAAATTACTGGTCATCCAATTTTTATATCAGCTATGCATTCTGTTAATTTAGTGAATTGGTAAGTTTCGTCAGGGCGCAAGAAATATAGAGCTGAGTATCATCAGCGTAACAGTGAAAACTAACGCCATGCTTCCTAATGAAATCTCCCAAGGGTAGCATGTACAGAGTGAAAAGCAACGGTCCTAGTACTGAGCCTTGCGGTACTCCATATTTAACTTGTGATGATATGACATCTCATCGTTTACTACTACAAACTGATAACGGTCAGATAAGTATGATTTGAACCATGACAATGCAATTCCACTAATGCCAACATATTTTCAGTCTATTTAAGAGAATATTGTGATCGATAGTGTCAAATGCAGCACTAAGATCCAGTAACACTAATAGAGAGATACAACCACATCTGATGATAAGAGCAAATCATTAGTAACTCTAAAGAGCAGTCTCAGTACTATGGTCGGTCTAAATCCTGACTGGAAATCCTCACAGATATATTTCTTTCTAAAAAGGAACATAGTTGCGATGAACTGCCTTTTCTAGTATTTTTGACAGAAAAGTAAGATTTGAGATCGGCCTATAATTGACTAATTCTTTAGGATCTAGTTGTGGTTTTTTAATAAGAGGTTTAATAATAGCCAGCTTAAAAGTTTTTGGTACGTATCCTAATGACAAAGATGAATAATGATATTAAAGGTGCCCTTGATTCAAAAATTGAATTTACCTCGGCATAGTTAAATAACAAGAGTTCAGTACATGGAAAGACATACAGTGAGTCTCAAACTCCATTGTTTCTCCTTTTTTATAAATCATTTGTTTAAAAGACCTCCGGAAAACACTCGGATTTCAACATAACACAGACTGTTACGTAACAGTCGGGGGCTCCACCCCAATATTTGCATAATGCCAGTGTTCAAATGCATTACACAAGGACAGCCAGTAACGTCTGGATCTGCACAGATGAATCATCAGACTAGGTAAGCAAGAACAACAGCGAAAAATGACAGATGGAGCAATAATAACTGACATGATCCATGATATCATGATATTTTTAGTTATATTTGTAAAATTGACTTTCTAAATGTTTCGTTAGCATGTTGCTAATGTAGGCTACTGTTGGTTAAAGTTACACCGTTTATTACTGTATTCACGGAGACAAGAGCGTCGCTATTTTCATTTTTAAACACTTGCAGTCTGTATAATTCATAAACACAACTTCATTCTTTATAAATCTCTCCAACAGTGTAGCATTAGCCGTTAGCCACGGAACACAGCCTCAAACTCACTCAAAATAAAACGTTGACATCCAAATATATACTTTACTCACATAATTCGAAGCATGCATGCAGCATGCATGACGAACATCTTGTAAAGATCCATTTGAGGGTTATATTAGTTGTGTGAACTTTGTAAATGCGCTGTAATATAGTCAACAACTCATGTGGCAGGGAACACGCTCGCTCTTAAAGGGGCGGCGTCAGTGAAAATCAGTGCATTGTTAATGATGCCCCAAAATAGGCAGTTAAAAAATTAATAAAAAAAAAAAACTATGGGGTATTTTGAGCTGAAACTTCACAGACACATTCAGGAGACACCTTAGACTTATATTACATCTTTTAAAAACATGTTCAAGGGGACCTTTAAGAAGAGGATCTATGACTTCTGGAAGCATCTCTTTCAATAGCTTAGTCGGTATAGGATCTAACATACATGTGGTTGATTTTGATGATTTAACAAGTTTAGACAATTCTTCCTCCCCTAGAGCAGTAAATTAAATGATTTTTTCCTCAGGGACACTACAATGCAATGTCTGACACGATACTGTAGTAGACGGTTGCATGGTTATAATTTTCTCTCTAATATTATCAATCTTGCAAGTAAAGAAGTTCATAAAGTCGTTACTGCTGTGCTCTTTGGAAACATCAGAAGTTGAAGCTTTATTTCTTGTTAATTTAGCCACTGTATCAAATAAATACCTAGGGTTGTTTATTTTCTTCTAAGAGTTTTGAAAAATAGGCAGATCTAGCAGTTTTTAAAGCCTTTCTGTACTCAATCATCTTCTCTCTCCACGAAATGCGAAATACTTCTAGTTTTGTTTTCTTCCAGCAACGCTCCATTTTTCTGGCTGCAGTTTTTAGGGCCCGAGTGTGCTCACTGTACCATGGCTTTTGATTAAATTCCTTAATCTTTTTTAAACGCAAAGGAGCAACTGAATCTAATGTGCTGGAAAAGACAGAGGCAATAGTTTCTGTTGCAACATCGAGGTCTTCTAAGCTCGTATGCTAAGGCGATGAAACTGATCAGGAGATTATTTATAAAGCGATCTTTAGTGGTAGAAGTGATGGTTCTACCATATTTATGGCAGGGTGGCAGTTTAGCTCTTTAACTAAATGTAGTATACACAAGACTAGATAATGATCTGAGATGTCGTCACGCTGCTGCAGAATTTCAACGGCATCAATATCGATTCCATGTGACAATATTAGATCTAAAGTATGATTACGACAATGAGTGGGTCCTGACACGTGTTGTCTAACACCAATAGAGTTTAGAATGTCTGTAAATGCCAATCCCAATGAGTCTTTTTTATTATCTACATGGATATTAAAATCACCAACAACAAGGACTTTATCTGCAGTTAGTACTAACTCCGATAGAAAATCGGCAATCTCTTTGATAAAGTCTGTATGGTGTCCTGGTGGCCTGTATACAGTAGCCAGCACAAATGTCAACTTACATAATGTTACGTAAAGCACCATCACTTCGAAGGAATTATATTTGAAAGACTTCTTGCTGATACTGTAAATATTACTATAATTACAGCAACACTCCCCCTTTGCCTTTCTGTCGAGGATTGTGTCGATAATCATAACCTTGAGGGCTGGACTCATTTAAAGTAATGTAATCGTCCGGTTTTAGCCAGGTTTCTGTCAAACATAGCACATCTAGATTATTGTCTGTGATAATATCATTTACAATAAGTGCTTTTGAAGAAAGTGATCTAAGAGAGGGTTATAGGGTACTATGTGTCAAAAATGATTGATTTATGACCCCATAAAAATATTCCCCCCACCCCCTCCCTCTGGACTGGACACCTGTTTGGACACCTGTTTTGGCCACCTGTTTTTGTCCTCCCCCACTACCCCAACCCCTCCCTATTACCCCTACTAAGGAATTTATGACTGTGTTTTGGACTTTGTGTGTTTGAAGTGAAATGTTTGAAAACGGTGCTTAAACTTTAAAATGTAAAACAGTGTATCGGGGTGACAGGCATGGGTTTTTAAGGGATGTTTTTTATTAAAGAAAGTTATTTCACATATTTAAATGTTTTTAAAAAAGACATTAATGAATTGTACAATCACAAAGACAATTTAAAATGTTGTTAGATTTTCTGAAACAAAAGTATAAAACAAGTGCACTAAGTAACATTAAGCACATTAAGTATATCAAGCAATAGTTGTTAAAATACAAATGATTTTAAAAGGGAAAAACATTTCTAACATTTACTTTTAAAGTTTTTTAACAATAAATATTTCTTACGCTTCTCTGTAAAAAAGACGTCCGATCTAGTCCATGACAAACACAGAATGAAATCAGAACGGTGAGTGAAAACGCTCCCGAGTCTCCGCCCCTAACACACCTCCAAACACCGACGTCATCCGCCCCTAACAGGCCCACCTCAATGCCGAAAGATAGAATGTATATTTAAAAAAGGACGTTAATTAATTAATTAAACAGAAGATTTTAACAAAAGTATCAAACAAACGCATTAAGTATATTAAATAGTGTTGTTAAAAGACAAATGACTTTTAAAAAGCAAAAACATTTCTAACAATAAATATTTCTTACTGCTCTGTGAAACATGTCCTTTCTCATCACTGGCAAATTCAGAATAAAGTCAGAACGGCCTGTGAAAACGCTCCCAAGTCTCCGCCCCTAACACGCCTCCAAACATCGACGTCATCCGCCCTAACAAGGCCCACCTCAACACAAAAAAGAATGTGTATATTTAAAAAGCCCAGTTAAATAATTAAACACAGATTTTAACACAAAAGTATAAACAAACGCATTAGCATTAAGTATATTAAACATAGGTGTTAAAAGACAAATGTTTTGTTAAAAAGCAAAAACATTTCTAACACTGCAATTTACTGTTAACGTTTTAGCAATAAATAATTCTTACACTGCACCATGAAAGACATCCTATCTCTTCGTTGTCAAATACAGAATGAAGTCAGAACGTCCTGTGAAATCAGTCCCGAGTCTCCGCCCCTAACACACCTCCAAACATCGATGTCATCCGCCCTAACACGCCCCCAACACCGAAGGATAGATGAGAGCAGAGATGCACATTTAAATGGGAATAAAATAAAATACACTTATAAATATGTGTTTTAAAATTCTTTAGTTCATTAACTCATTAACTGTTAATTAATTTGAGTTCATTAATTGATTTTTCACTCTTTGATAGCATCATCCACCCTCTCCACTGGGGGAAATTATATATGGAGTAAAGTATTGAAACTGTTTAAAACTATGTGCTTTAAAATTTAAAAACATGAAACGTGGGAGGTAAACTTTTTTTCACACACATGTAACACTTTCACATCATTCAACTTTAAAGTGATGCGGTTTGTTAAAGACAAAAAACATAGGCTAGCATTCAGGCATAGTAAAATGTTATCAGAAAAGGTCAAAGTGTGTATATATATATATATATATATATATATATATATATATATATATATATATATAATATAGTAAAACATTATGCTTTAAAATTTTAAGATGTGAAAGAATGTATTGGGTGACAGACATTAGGGAGTCAAGGAATGTTTTTATTAAAGAAAGTTTTGTTTCCACATACATCTGTATAGTTTTTATTTTGAAGACATAAAAATAAGTGTACCGTTTAAAACCCAAAGGTTTAAAAGATATTTTAAAGAGGTTACCAGAAAAAGTAAAACAAGTTAGAGAAGCATTTCAATTACATTAAAAACCAAAAAGTCAATGTTCAAACATTTAAAACATTTTCAGAAAAAAAGTAAAACAAGTCAGAAAAGCCTTTTCATCACATGAAAAACATTAAAGTCAATGTCCAATCATTAAAAATGTAAACAAGTTTTCCAAACACAGTTTTAAAAACGGTAAAAACAAAAGTCAGACATTTAAAACGTTATCAGAAAAAGTGCTTTGAACTTTTAACAAAGATAAAACAAGTTAGAGAACGTTTTTCACATACATTTGAAGAAAGCTTCTTTCACAATAACAAACATTTCACATAGGGTCTACAACTTTAATAACTTTTAAAATGATGTATACTGTTAAAACCCAAAGGCCTATCCAGACCTTTTTAAGCATTATCAGAAAAATGTAAAACAAGTTAGAGGATGTCTTTCACACAAGATAACAGAAAAATAACAGGGTAAAATATCAAACACGTGCATTAGCATTAAAACTATCAAGCAACAGTTGTTAAAAAGATGAATAGTTTTAAGCAAAACATTTTAACACTGCAATTTGCTGCTAAGGTTTTGTTTAGTTTTTAACAAAAAATAACTCTTACACTGCTCCATGCAATACATCTTCACTCACCAGCGATAAAGTAGAATGAGAATAGATCGGCATGTGAAGCCGCTCCCAAGTCTCCGCCCCCTAACACGCCCCCAACACCGGAGGATAGACATGTGCAGAGGTGTATTTAAATGGTAGTAAAATAATTAAACAAAATAATGTTGTGAATAAAGTTTTAACATTTTTTTTTTTTATCCATTAACTTATTGATTTATTCTTTCTTTGATAGCATCCTCTTCCACTGGGGGGAATTTATATGTGTTCCACCATTTGAGAATGTGTTTTTGGAGTAAAGTATATTGAAAACTAACTTTAAAAACACAAGACATTTTTTCACACACATGTAACACATTCACATACAACTTTAAAATGATACGGATCGTTGAAAACTAAAACGTAGTATTCAGACACAGTAAAATGTTATCAGAAAAGGTTTCTGAAAACCATGTAAAACATTATGCTTTAAAATGTAAAAATATGAAACAAGGTTTTGAGGTTAAACAATGCAATCAAGGGTTGTTTTATTAAAACTCTTTTCATATATACATTTGAAGGGTGTTTTCCCCCCACAAACAACATTACAAATGTTAAAAACAACAACAACAACAAAACAAAAAGTTTTTTTCACATGATGTTCAACAATCCCAAAAGAGGTCAACAGTGCTTCTAAAACAATGTCTCAAACATGCTGTAACGCAAAGTTAAAATGTTGCGTAGTCCAAAGAGAAAAACAGTGTTGTACCGGACGAAAAGATGCACAAGAGAGAGAGAGAGCTGTCATAATTTCCCCACGCCCCAGGGTTTAATAGGCTAATATAGCTAAACTTAAACGTCTGCATACATGAAGTGAGAAAAAATATACAAATAAACATTCAAGTCGGGTCACAAATAAAGAGGGAAAATTAAACAAGAGATGCGGGTATCTCTTCTGCTGCTCACCTGAGCTATGTCCCTCTATGCACATGCGCAGTTGTCATTCTAACTCAAATTATGAATGAAAGTGACCGTTACAATGCGTAAAGCATTAAACATAACGCACAACAGTGGTTAAAATATGTCCAATAAGAAGTTTTCCCATTTTTAACATTTAACAGTGGCTTAATCTGTCCCGTTTCAGACGTTATCACTCACAAATGACAGACATTTGAAAGAGGATTTTGTGTAAAGCTGCACGTACATCCAAAGGAAAGACATAGCCCACAACAAACAAAATAGCCTAATGAAATATACAAAATAACATTTAAAAATATGATTTTTGTTAATTTTAGTTAATTTAGTTATATTTACTCTTAGATCTTTTCAAGCCTAATACTTTCAAGGCTCTCCCCCTCTACACACAACAACAAACACACACACACAACACACACACACACACCACACCACACACAAACACACACACACACACACATGTTTGTTTTTGTGAATTGTGGGGACTTTTCCATAGATCAATGCATTTTACACTGAACAAAATACATTCTATCCCCCTACCTGCCCCTACCCCTAAACCTAACCCTCACAGGAAATGTGCAAACTTTTACTTTTTCACAAAAAACTCATTCTATATGATTTATAAACCCATTTACATTGTGGGGACCGCTGGCTGGTCCCCACGATGTAGGTGACTCAGGTTTATATTACATCATGGGGACATTTGGTCCCACAATGTAATATAAACAAAAAACAACACACACACACACACACACACACACACACAAACACAGTTGAACATCTAACTTTTACGTCATCACGAGTGATTGTATCATGCTGTTAGATACGAGAAAGGATATCTGGTCGGGACGTAGAATCAGTAACGCGTGGATATTAGCTCTTCAAAGACTGTAAAACATCTAAGGATGTTTCGGGTGTTTTCAACAGCTCGGGTGAATCTGGAAGAGTCTGGCATTGTGAACTATGTGAATTGTTGTTGGCTTTGTAAACATAGGATTAATACAGGTCGATTAGGACATTTTTTCCAAGTCATCTTCATGGCAAAATGTGTCCCAATCACCCCGAATTCATATTGCGTAGGTTTTCTACAAAGAAATTGATGAAAACAGTAACATTACTGCAACTTTTAGTTTATCAAGTAGTGTTATTTACTGAAACAAGACAAAAGAATGTTTCATTTACCCCCAACAGTTATTTTTCCCAGTTAGCAATCGCCTATAGTTATAACTGTTGGGGGTAAATGAAACATTCTTTTTGTCTTGTTTCAGTAAAATAACACTACTTGAGAAACTAAAAGTGGCAGTAATTGTACTGTTTTCATCATTTCTTGTAGAGAGAAAAACCTACGCAATATGAATTCGGGGTGTTGGGACACATTTGCCATTGAGATGACTTGGAAAAAATGTCCTAATCGACCTGTATTAATCCTATGTTTACAAAGCCAAACAAAGTCACAATGCCAGAGTTCCAATGCCAGACTCTTCCAGATTCACCAGAGCTGTTGTAAAACACCCGAAACACCTTAGATGTTTTACAGTCTTTGAAGAGCTAATATCCACGCGTTACTGATTCTACGTCCCGACCAGATATCCTTTCTCGTTATCTAACAGCATGATACAATCACTGTGATGACGTAAAAGTTTAGATGTTCAACGTGTTTGTGTGTGTGTGTGTGTGTGTGGTGTGGTGTGTGTGTGTGTGTGTGTGTGTGTTTGTGTTTGTGTGTGTGTTTGTGTGTGTGTTGTGTGTGGGTGTGTG
>JAOTNS010003253.1:0-14185 GCA_028476615.1 Culter alburnus | reverse complement strand
AGCTGTCCTTTGCTCTGACCTCAGACACTACGTGGCTCTAAGGTGTGCATTCACACTGTAGTTCGGTTTGTTTGTTTATATTTGGTACGGACCAAAGAAGAAAAAAAAACATTTAGTCCCGTCCAATTAGCGTTCAGATTGGCAATTTTATCACCAAACCAAAAGATACCGAACCTTGATTCATTACGTTCAATACATTCACAATGTGATTGGTCAGATTTTATGACGTATTGCCTATTTTGAATTGGAACTTAAAGGTACAATCTGTAAGATATTCGCAGTAAAATATCCAAAAACCACTAGGCTAGTGTTATATATTTTGTCCAGCTGATGACTAACAATATCTCTAATGTTTTCAACTACTTGTAAATCATGAGAAAATTCCCATTCTAAACAGTGACACGGGGCAGTGCAGTTGCCTGTCAATGACGTCAGTCACCCTTTGTTACCGCCTTTACTGACGTAGAAACCACATGACAACAGTGTCGTGGACAAATGCGGAAGTAGTGTCTATCGTCCAGCAAACCACTAGCTTGCTTCAAGCAGTTCCTTATTTACTTCTTGCACGTTTTATGCTGGATTGTGTTACTTATTTATGGAACATAATTACTGTTTACCGTCTGCCGCTGGTTCTGTCGTCAAGGACAGCTCCCGTAAACCTCATACTCATGACCGGAAAAGCGGAAGCGGCGCCGGCGACTGTGACATAATAAAGTCCCACTGCTCATGGGGCGTGTGTTGCGCAATCGCTCCAGCTCCTCGTTCAGCTCCACAACACTCGCTCCTGCTCTGCTTCATACTACAGTAACGTTAATAATCACATCCATGAACATGAGTTCTTCCCGACTTCAATCCCTATTCTTTTGCACCGTCCATTGAGATGAAGACCACATGTCCCAAGTTTCTGCTCTAAAACTTGGCGTCATCAAACTACGCCTTTGTTTTGAATAGGCTTCTAGCGACCTCTAGCGGAAAAAAATATTACAGATTGTACCTTTAACAAACATCCAAAACAATGCTGTGTGCTGGGGTAAATGCACTTGTTGTGTGTGCGTAGCCTGCATGTGATGGTATTTTGACCAGCTGGGAACTCATGAAGAGCTCATAAAATGTGTAAAGTAGTCAAAATAGCGGTGGGAATCCATCCGTTACACACACAAACGAGACGCGCGTCTGATGCCTGTGATGGGCAAACTTGCGACTATGACAAGAAAAACCAACATGCGTGAGGATTCTATCCTTTTAGGGTTTCAAATATGTTCAAAGAACCGCACTAACTGAGCAATCGCACCAGGGTTTGTTTTAATCAAACCAAACATGACAAGTGTGAACGCACCCTAAGGGTCCTGTTCTGACCCCCAGTCAATTAAAAATTTTGAATATATTATGTTGTATTTGATTTTGTTCAAAGTTACTTTCAAGTGTTTAGGAAAAACAAGTGCTTAATTGACCAATCCCCATGATTCTGTTACTAGTCCGACATTAGTTCTGGAATGTGTGGTTGTCAAACTAGCTGTCAGGATTCAAACGGTTACAACAAGTGTGTTATATAGTTTCACAGTGGAAAAAGTAAGTGGATCAGTTTACCCCCAGCTGGTTCACTTTACCCCCTTGATTTTTGTGGTCTGTCTCAGTTTACCCCTAAACTGGGGTAAAGTGAGACACAAGATGACTTTTTTAAAAACGATCATATTTTCACGTATCTTCATCCTGAATACATTCTGATCCTTTCCATGGCTAGGAAACATCCTGAATTAATGGGAAAGGTGTAAATTTTACTGATATATCATTTTAGCTCGCTTAGAGGGGAGCAAATGTAAAAAATGTCCCACTTTACCCCACTCTCCCCTATACCACGTACATTATAAACAACTGAAATTGATTGATAAATGTTATTTGGGCTCGCTTCAACCCGTGGACAGGAAAAACAACCCGCGGCAACAGTGTAAAAGTAGCCTAGCCCAATTTCGCAGGAAAAATGCAGACTTGGCAACACTGTTTGGTTCATTAATTAACTCATTCACTCACTCACTCACTCACTCACTCACTCACACACTTTTTACTCAATTTGAAGGTCTCCCCTCCCCCAGTTTTTAAAGTTTAAAACCAGCAGATCATATAGAGTAACACTTTGTCCATACCACCCCGTCACATCAGTTACCACCCCGTCACAGGATCATTTTGTTAAAAGTTTATGGAAAGAAAATTAAATATTACATAAATTAATGTTGAATTATGTTATTGCTGTGTGGACTGATCAGAAAAATATAACTTTATTTGTATTTTTTAAGTAAATTCATTTTTTCAGTACAAACAATGAGGCCCATTGAAAGGTCAAATTCATGTTTCAAGATTAAAAATCTAAAAATAAAAAAATATATATTAAATTACAGACTTTCTATTGATGGTTTCCAAAAAAGGGACATTCTTCTATTAGGAAAACATTAGATTTTAAAAATCTATTTCTTGTTTTACTACTCCAATGGCATACATATTGTCCATGACGGGGTGGTAGAAGAATGGCTTCCTTGCCTGAATAAACAGTATAATATTAATAAAGATTTTGTGCCTGAGGTGGGAAAATATGTTTTTTGGAGGATTAACATGTCTTTCAATTTGTAGGTTTGTTTAAAAAAAAGTCTGTTCATAATGAAAATTTTGAAAAATGCAAAGTGGAAATGGCACCCGTTTCGTAGAATGACTCAATATCTCGTTATTTCAAGATATTAAGTCGTTATTTCAACATAACATCTCATCATTTCAACATAATAACTCTTTATTGTCTATCAAGTATGATAATGGACGTGAATTCATCGTCGTCTTCAGTGGCGTATGATTAACGCGTTGAATCACAATACTAGCTTTTGCTGCGATCGCCGCGGATTCGAATCCGCCTTTTGCCGAGTTCGCTCTTCTCTGTTTTCACATCACATATCAAAAAAGGCATTTATCTTCAATAAAAATGAAAACAATGTTCTAAAAGTGCAAATAACCTGCCTAATGAGTATTTAGTAACATTAAAAGTAGGCTATTTATTGGGCAGGGTTAGCAGCATGTTCTCTTTCGATATTACCCACTAGATGGCAGAATAAGACAGGGAATCAATTAAAGAACGCAATAGTTATGTTGACCTATACAAGTTGGTGCTCCAAAATCCCAGAGGTTTATCATGGGAATTTGCATTCATTCCAGGCTAACCTTTATTGAGGTTAAATTTGTGTAGCCCATAAATTCTCATAAAAAACCCTATAGGCGTTTATTCTATGTAGTTTTCATAACACTGGATATTCTGCTAATTCATACTTTTCTACTAATCCATACTTCTAATACGTGGCCTATTAATTAATTTATTTAGCAATTGCATAGCTATAGAGTTTTTTGCTAATTGCCAGTATTGCTCTTTCAGCCAGCTTCATAGTTTAGCTATTAACTTTTCACAAGCCTATAACGGAGTGTCTATTTACAATAAGTGCAAATAGTGTCCCTTGTTGATAAACACTTTTTACAGTAGCTCCAATGTCTGGTTGGGCCACTCAAGTTTAAAATGAACAGATGTATTTCAATGTATTCAGTGGTGCAACAATAGCATGTAGGGTTTGCAATTTTGGCATGTTCTCTTTCGATATTACCCACTAGAGGGCAGAATAAGACAGGGAATCAATTAATGTACTAAGAACTGTTTAAATTGCATCATGTACAACAGTTAACTTATTATGCTGTGCATAGAAGCATAACATATGCGCATATAACATATGTGCTGATGCATTGCAACATGCAAATTATGCACTGTTTCCTTGCAGTGTATACACGAAATAACATTGATGAGATAGCACATAACACAGCAGTTCAGCTAAATGAACTAACGCATTCGTTATGCATTGAAGAGATATTACATAACGTGCATTGCATTGCAGTAACTCAATCAGTTTTGCAGGGAAGAGATAACATATGACAGGTGCTTGTACTGCTCTGCACTCAAGAATTAATTCTTTCCTTTGTGCATTGAAGTGATGCTGTTGCACTGCAATAAATAAAAAAAACTGCTTCTTTGCATTCTATACAATTAATTTATGTTGTGCATAGACGAAATTAATATGGCGTTTTGTTGCATTGCGATCCATACAAAAACGTGTATGCACAGGTTCATTGTGCACTGAAGAGAAAACAAATCACATATGCTGTATTAAAGAGATAACACTTAACATGTGCATTGCATTGCAGGGAGATATTCCGTTTTGCAGTGAAGAGATAACACGAAAGGTGCTTCTTGTACCTGCGTTGCATTTAAAATACTAACTAACTTATAAACCTATTTACCGCTTTCCCTTGTGCATTGAAGAGAAAAGAAATCACATATGCTTGTTGCAAAAACTGTTTCATTGCATCATGTACAATAGTTAACTTCTTATGCTGTGCATAGAAGAAATGGATCTAACATATGTGCAACAATGCAACATGCAGGTGAACGAGGTGTTCAACTAAATGAACTAACGCATTCGTTATGCATTGAAGAGATATTACATAACGTGCATTGCATTGCAGTAACTCAATCAGTTTTGCAGGGAAGAGACAGGTGCTTGTTGTACTGCTCTGCACTCAAGAATTAATTCTTTCCTTTGTGCATTGAAGTGATGCTGTTTGCACTGCAATAAATACAAGAACTAACTGTTTCATTGCATTCTATACAATAATTAACTTATCTGTGCATAGAAGAAATTATATGACGTGCTGTTGCATTGCTATCCATACAAGAACGTGTATGTTATGCTCAGGTTCCTTGCATTGTGCGTTGATGAGAAAACAAATCACATATGCTGTTGCATCGCAATGCATCAAGAAATGATACAATGCAACATGCAAATTATACACTGTGTCCTTGCAGTGTATATACATGAACTAACAATGAATAGATAGCACATAACACGAGGTGTCACAACTAATAACCTAACGTATCCGTTATGCACTGAAGAGATGTATTGCAGTAACTT
This sequence comes from Culter alburnus, assembly GCA_028476615.1. Classification (NCBI taxonomy): domain Eukaryota; kingdom Metazoa; phylum Chordata; class Actinopteri; order Cypriniformes; family Xenocyprididae; genus Culter; species Culter alburnus. The sequence continues at coordinate 9,197 of JAOTNS010003253.1, read as the reverse complement.
ATCCATTTTGCAGGGAAAAGATAACACATGACAGGTGCTTGTTGCACTGCTCTGCACACAAGAACTAATTCTTTCCTTTGTGCAATGAAGAGATGGTGTTGCACTGCAATAAATACAAGAACTAACTGTTTCATTGCATTCTATACAATAATTAACTCATGTAGTGCATAGAAGAAATTATTATGACGTGCTGTTGCATTGCAATCCTAGCCCTAATCCGTACAAGAACGTGTATGTTATATGCACAGGTTCCTTGCATTGTGCATTGACGAAAAAACAAATCACTTATGCTGTTGCATTGCATTTCATCAAGAACTTGCATTGCATTCAAAATTCTAACCTATTTATAAACTTATTTCCTTGTGTTTTAAAGAGATAACACTTAACATGAGCATTGCACTGCAGGGAGTTATGCCGTTTTGCCGTGAAGAGATAACAGGAAAGGTGTTTGTTGCACTGCGTTGCATAAAAAAACGAACTCTTTCCTTTGAACATTGAAGAGAAAAGGAATCACATATGATGTTCCGTTGCAGTGCATCAAGAACTGTTTCATTGCATCATGTACAATATAGTTAACTTCTTATGCTGTGCATAGAAGAAATGGATATAACTTATGTGCTGATACAATGCAACATGCAAATTATGCACTGGGTCCTTGCAGTGTATACATGAACTAACACTGAATAGATAGCACATGACACGAGGTGTCACAATTAATGAACTAAGGTATCCGTTATGCACTGAAGAGATAACACATAACGTGCATTGCATTGCAGTAACTTATCCATTTTGCAGGGAAACGATAACACGACAGGTGCTTATTGCACTGCCTTACACACAAGAACTAATTCTTTCCTTTGTGCAATGAAGAGATGGTATTGCACTGCAATAAATACAAAAACTAACTACTTAATTCATTGCATTCTATACAATAAGTAACTTATGTGTGCATAGAAGAAATTAATATGACGTGCTGTTGCATTGCTATCTATACAAGAACATGTATGTTATGCACAGGTTCCTTGCATTGTGCGTTGATGAGAAAACAAATTACATATGCTGTTGCATCGCAATGCATCAAGAAATTGCATTGCATTCAAAATTCTACCTAACTTATAAACTTATTTCATTGTGTATTAAAGAGATAACACTTAACATGTGCATTGAAGGAAGTTATTTCGTTTTGCAGTGAAGCGATAACACGAAAGGTGCTTGTTGTACTGCACTGCATAAAAAGAACTAACTCTTTCCTTTGTGCAGTGAAGAGAAAAGGAATCACATATGCTATTCTGTCGCAATGCTTCAAGAACTGTTTCATTGCATCATGTACAATAGTTAACTTGTTATGCTGTGCATAGAAGAAATGAATAATGTGCTGATGCATTGCAACATGCAAATTATGCGCTGTTTCCTTGCAGTGTATACAAGAACTAACGTTGAAGAGATAGCACCATAACACGAGGTGTTACAACTAATGAACTAACGCATCCGTCATGCATTGAAGAAATAACACATAACGTGCATTGCATTGCAGTAACTTATCCGTTTTGCAGGAAAGGGATAACACATGACAGGTGCTTGTTGCACTGCTCTGCACACAAGAACTAATTCTTTCCTTTGTGCATTGAAGAGATGGTGTTGCACTGCAATAAATACAAGAACTAACTGTTTTATTGCATTCTATAAAATAATTAACTTATGTTGTGCATAGAAGAAATTATTATGACGTGCTGTTGCATTGCAATCCTAGCCCTAATCCGTACAAGAACGTGTATGTTATGCACAGGTTCCTTGCATTGTGCATTGAAGACAAAACAAATGCATTTCATTTCATCAAGAACTTGCACGGCATTCAAAATTCTAACCTACTTATAAACTTATTTCCTTGTGTTTTAAAGAGATAACACTTACCGTGCATTGTAGGAAGTTATTCCGTTTTGCGGTGAAGAGATAACACGAAAGGTGCTCGTTGCACTGCATTGCATAAAAAACTAACTCTTTCCTTTGTGCATTGAAGAGAAAAGGAATCACATATGCAATGCATCAAGAACTGTTTCATTGAATCATGTACAAGTTATCTTCTTATGATGTGCATAGAAGAAATGGATAAAACTTATGTGCTGATACAATACAACGTGCAAATTATGCACTGTGTCCTTGCAGAGTATACATGAACTAACGTTGAATAGATAGCACATAACACGAGGTGTCACAACTAATGAACTAACATATCCATTATGAACTGAAGAGATAACACATAACGTGCATTGCATTGCAGTAACTTATCCCTTTTGCAAGGAAGGAATAACACATGACAGGTGCTTATTGCACTGCTCTGCACACAAGAACCAAATATTTCCTTTGTGCAATGAAGAGATGGTGTTGCACTGCAATAAATACAAGAACTAACTGTTTCATTGCATTCTATACAATAATTAACTTATCTGTGCATAGAAGAAATTAATATGACGTGCTGTTGCATTGCTATCCATACAAGAACGTGTATGTTATGCACAGGTTCCTTGCATTGTGCGTTGATGAGAAAACAAATCACATATGCTGTTGCATCGCAATGCATCAAGAAATTGCATTGCATTCAAAATTCTACCTAACTTTTAAACTTATTTCATTGTGTATTAAAGAGATAACACTTAGCATGTGCATTGCAGGAAGTTATTCCGTTTTGCAGTGAAGAGATAACACGAAAGGTGCTTGTTGCACTGCATTGCATAAAAAACTAACTCTTTCCTTTGTGCAGTGAAGAGAAAAGGAATCACATATGCAGTGCATCAAGAACTGTTTCATTGCATCATGTTAACTTCTTATGCTGTGCATAGATTACATGGATATAACATATGTGCTGATACAATGCAACATGCAAATTATACACTGTGTCCTTGCACATTATGCACATTCCATATTATTATGAACTGAACATACATGAACTAACAATGAATAGATAGCACATAACACGAGGTGTCACAACTAATAACCTAACGTATCCGTTATGCACTGAAGAGATGCATTGCAGTAACTTATCCATTTTGCAGGGAAAAGATAACACATGACAGGTGCTTGTTCCACTGTTCTGCACACAAGAACTAATTCTTTCCTTTGTGCAATGAAGAGATGGTGTTGCACTGCAATAAATACAAGAACTAACTGTTTCATTGCATTCTATACAATAATTAACTCATGTAGTGCATAGAAGAAATTATTATGACGTGCTGTTGCATTGCAATCCTAGCCCTAATCCGTACAAGAACGTGTATGTTATATGCACAGGTTCCTTGCATTGTGCATTGACGAGAAAACAAATCACTTATGCTGTTGCATTGCATTTCATCAAGAACTTGCATTGCATTCAAAATTCTAACCTATTTATAAACTTATTTCCTTGTGTTTTAAAGAGATAACACTTAACATGAGCATTGCACTGCAGGGAGTTATGCCGTTTTGCCGTGAAGAGATAACAGGAAAGGTGCTTATTGCACTGCCTTACACACAAGAACTAATTCTTTCCTTTGTGCAATGAAGAGATGGTGTTGCACTGCAATAAATACAAAAACTAACTACTTAATTCATTGCATTCTATACAATAATTAACTTATGTGTGCATAGAAAAAATTAATATGACGTGCTGTTGCATTGCTATCCATACAAGAACATGTATGTTATGCACAGGTTCCTTGCATTGTGCGTTGATCAGAAAACAATTACATATGCTGTTGCATCGCAATGCATCAAGAAATTGCATTGCATTCAAAATTCTACCTAACTTATAAACTTATTTCCTTGTGTTTTAAAGAGATAACACTTAACATGAGCATTGCACTGCAGGGAGTTATGCCGTTTTGCAGTGAAGCGATAAACACGAAAGGTGCTTGTTGTACTGCACTGCATAAAAAAACTAACTCTTTCCTTTGTGCAGTGAAGAGAAAAGGAATCACATATGTATTCTGTCGCAATGCTTCAAGAACTGTTTCATTGCATCATGTACAATAGTTAACTTCTTATGCTGTGCATAGATTACATTGATATAACATATGTGCTGATACAATGCAACATGCAAAATTATACACTGTGTCCTTGCACATTATGCACATTCCATATTATTATGAACTGAACATACATGAACTAACAATGAATAGATAGCACATAACACGAGGTGTCACAACTAATAACCTAACGTATCCGTTATGCACTGAAGAGATGCATTGCAGTAACATCCATTTTGCAGGGAAAAGATAACACATGACAGGTGCTTGTTGCGCTGCTCTGCACACAAGAACTAATTCTTTCCTTTGTGCAATGAAGAGATGGTGTTGCACTGCAATAAATACAAGAACTAACTGTTTCATTGCATTCTATACAATAATTAACTCATGTAGTGCATAGAAGAAATTATTATGACGTGCTGTTGCATTGCAATCCTAGCCCTAATCCGTACAAGAACGTGTATGTTATATGCACAGGTTCCTTGCATTGTGCATTGACGAGAAAACAAATCACTTATGCTGTTGCATTGCATTTCATCAAGAACTTGCATTGCATTCAAAATTCTAACCTATTTATAAACTTATTTCCTTGTGTTTTAAAGAGATAACACTTAACATGAGCATTGCACTGCAGGGAGTTATGCCGTTTTGCCGTGAAGAGATAACAGGAAAGGTGTTTGTTGCACTGCGTTGCATAAAAAAACGAACTCTTTCCTTTGAACATTGAAGAGAAAAAGGAATCACATATGCTGTTCCGTTGCAGTGCATCAAGAACTGTTTCATTGCATCATGCACAATAGTTAACTTATTATGCTGTGCATAGAAGAAATTAATATGACGTGCTGTTGCATTGCAATTCATACAAGAACGAGTATGTTATGCACAGGTTCTTTCCATTGTGCATTGATGAGAAAAGGAATCACATATGCAATGCATCAAGAACTGTTTCATTGCGTCATGTACAATATAGTTAACTTCTTATGCTGTGCATAGAAGAAATGGATATAACTTATGTGCTGATACAATGCAACATGCAAATTATGCACTGGGTCCTTGCAGTGTATACATGAACTAACATTGAATAGATAGCACATGACACGAGGTGTCACAATTAATGAACTAACGTATCCGTTATGCATTGAAAAGATAACACATAACGTGCATTGCATTGCAGTAATATAATCCGTTTTGCAGGGAAGGGATAACACGAAATGTGCTTGTTGCACTGCGTTACATAAAAAACTATCTCTTTCCCTTGTGCATTGAAGAGAAAGGGAATCACATATGCTGTTGCATTTTAATGCATCAAGAACTGTTTAAATTACATCATGTACAATAGTTCACTTATTATGCTGTGCATAGAAGAAATGGATATAACATATGCGCTGATGCATTGCAACATGCAAATTATGCACTGATATAAGACGTGCTTTTGCATTGCATTGCCGCGATGTGCAGTGATGAATAACATATAAGCTATGCTCTGTTTCTTTATGTTGTATACGAAAACGAACTTTGTTGCGCATTGTTCAGTTAACACATAACACAGGTGCTTTTGAACTGCATTGCTCACAGCGCAATGTTCACATCAGCTAAGTTATTCTGTGGCCCAATAAACCCATACAGTAGTCAATATATAATAAATTAAACAAATTTCTGGCCAAAGGGTCCTTCAATTTGAACATTTTATACAGACTCATTTTCATGTTACATCCGAAAAACAGTATTCCACATTTGACAATACTGAACATATATCTGGCAAGAGAGTACTCGGTATTGAATTTTCTATACATACTCACTGACTTCTTCTAGAGTTAATTCAGTCGTACACAATTCCATATTTGACCTACTGTCCACGATCATGAGCTTTATATACATGCCTCACTCACATGTTACTTCAGCCATAGAGTATTAATTTACAAGTCTATATTTGACCTACTGAACATATTTCTGGCCAAGAGTACTCGATTGAACTTTATATACATGCCTCGCTCTGATGTTACTTCAGCCATAGAGTATTGCATATTTGACCTAACTGACCTATTTCAAGCAAATTAGTCCTCGATCATGAACTTTCTATACAAACTTATTGACTCCTTCTGATGAAAGGTCAGCCATTGAATATGCATATTTGACCTAAAGGTCATTTCTGGCCAAAGCACTCAATCTTGAGCTTTCATACATTATTATTGATTACTTCTGATGTTACGTCACCCATACTGAAGTCCTTATTAGACCTACTGAACATATTTCTGGCAAATTAGTCCTCGATCAGAACTTTCTCTACTGACTCTTTGACTCCTAGTTTATTTCAGCCTACAAAGTCCATATAGGCCTGATTAAATTTTTTCTATCCCAATAGTCCACGATCATGAGCTTATATACATGCCTCACTCTGATGTTACTTCGCCATAGAGTATTGTATATTTGACCTAATGGACATATTTTTCACAAATTAGCCCATACTGAAGTCCATATTAGACCTACTGAACGTATTTCTGGCAAATTAGTCCTCGATCAAGAACTTTCTCTACTGACTCCTTGACTCCTACTAGTTTATTTCAGCCTGACAGAAGTCCATATTAGCCTGATTAAATTTTTTCTATCCCAATAGTCCGCGATCATGAGCTTTATATACATGCCTCACTCTGATGTTATTTCAGCTAGAGAGTATTGTATATTTGACCTAATGGACATTTTCACAAATTAGCCCATACTGAAGTCCATATAGACCTACTGAACGTATTTCTGGCAAATTAGTCCTCGATCAAGAACTTTCTCTACTGACTCAATGATTACTTCTAGTTTTATTTCAGCCCTACAGATGTCCATATTAGGCCTGATTAATTTTTTTCTGTCCCAAGAGTCCACGATCATGCTTTATATACATGCTCACTCTGCTGTTACTTCAGCCATAGAGTATTGCATATTTGAACCAATGAGCATATTTATGGCCAAGAGTTCTCGATTTGGAAATTTTTATCATTATCATTGACTCCTTCTGATGTTACTTCATCCACACAGAATCCATATTAAACCTACTGGAAATATTTTTGGCAAATTAGTCCTCGATCATGAGCTTTCTTTACTGACTCATTGACTCCTTCTGATGTTACATCAAACAGACAGTGTCCATATTTGACGTAAAAAACATATTTCTGGCCCAAGAGCGACTGGACTCGAACGTTCTTTATATACTCATCGATTCTTCAATCACATTAGCCATACAGTAGTCCACATGTGACCTACTGAATATATTTTTTGGCCCAAGAGTTCTTGATCTTGAACTTTCAATACATACTCATTGATTCCTTCTAATGTTACTTCAGCCATACACAAATCCGCATTTGACCTACTGAACATATTTCTCGTATGTCAGCCATAGAATATTGCATATTTGACCTAAAGGTCATCTTTCTGGCCAAAAGCACTCAATCTTGACCTTTCATACATTATTATTGAATCCTTCTGATGTTACGTCACCCATACTGAAGTCCATATTATACCTACTGAACGTATTTCTGGCAAATTAGTCCTCGATCAAGAACATTCTCTACTGATCCTTGACTCCTTCTATTTTATTTCAGCCTTACCATATTAGGCCTGATTAAATTTTTTCTATCCCAATAGTCCACGATCATGAGCTTTATATACATGCCTCACTCTGATGTTATTTCAGCCATAGAGTATGTATATTTGACCAAATGGACATATTTTTCACAAATTAGCTCATACTGAAGTCCATATTAGACGTACTGAACGTATTTCTGGCAAATTAGTCCTCGATCAAGAACTTTCTCTACTGACTCTTGATTCTAGTTTATTTCAGCCTTACAGAAGTCCATATTAGGCCTGATTAAATTTTTTCTATCCCAATAGTCCACGATCATGAGCTTTATATACATGCCTCCCTCTGATGTTATTTCAGCCATAGAGTATTGTATATTTGACCTAATGGACATATTTTTCACAAATTAGCCCATACTGAAGTCCATATTAGACCTACTGAACGTATTTCTGGCAAATTAGGCCTCGATCAAGAACTTTCTCTACTGACTCCTTGACTCCTTCTAGTTTTATTTCAGCCTTACGGAAGTCCATATTAGGCCTGATTAAATTTTTCTATCACAATAGTCCGCGATCATGAGCTTTATATACATGCCTCACTCTGATGTTATTTCAGCTAGAGAGTATTGTATATTTGACCTAATGGACATATTTTTCACAAATTAGCCCATACTGAAGTCCATATTAGACCTACTGAACGTATTTCTGGCAAATTAGTCCTCGATCAAGAACTTTCTCTACTGACTCCTTGACTCCTTCTAGTTTTATTTCAGCCTTACAGAAGTCCATATTAGGCCTGATTAATTTTTTTCTGTCCCACGAGTCCACGATCATGAGCTTTATATACATGCCTCACTCTGATGTTATTTCAGCCATAGAGTATTGTATATTTGACCTAATGGACATATTTTTCACAAATTAGCCCATACTGAAGTCCATATTAGACCTACTGAACGTATTTCTGGCAAATTAGTCCTCGATCAAGAACTTTCTCTACTGACTCATTGACTCCTTCTGATGTTACTTCGCCCACACAGAATCCATATTAAACCTACTGGAAATATTTTTGGCAAATTAGTCCTCGATCATGAGCTTTCTTTACTGACTCATTGACTCCTTCTGATGTTACCAAACAGACAGTAGTCCATATTTGACGTAAAAAACATATTTCTGGCCCAAGAGCGACTGGACTCGAACGTTCTTTATATACTCATCGATTCCTTCAATCACATTAGCCATACAGTAGTCCACATTTGACCTACTGAATATATTTTTGGCCCAAGAGTTCTTGATCTTGAACTTTCAATACATACTCATTGATTCCTTCTAATGTTACTTCAGCCGTACACAAATCCGCATTTGACCTACTGAACATATTTCTCGTATGTCAGCCATAGAATATTGCATATTTGACCTAAAGGTCATCTTTCTGGCCAAAAGCACTCAATCTTGACCTTTTATACTTATTATTGATTCATTCTGATGTTACTTCACCCATACTGAAGTCCATATTAGACCTACTGAACGTATTTCTGGCAAATTAGGCCTCGATCAAGAACTTTCTCTACTGACTCCTTGACTCCTTCTAGTTTTATTTCAGCCTTACTGAAGTCATTTATGCCTGATTCCTTT
>JAOTNS010003252.1:0-59002 GCA_028476615.1 Culter alburnus | reverse complement strand
CGTTTACGATGGATGGATGTGAATGGAGACACTTCAGATCTTCGCTCACTGCCATTATAAACCTCGGATGCATCAGGATATTTATTAATATTTCTCAGATTATGTTCATCTGAAAGAAGAAAGGCATATACACCTAGGGTGGCTTGAGGGTGAGTAAATCCAGGGGAAAATCATTTTCATTTGAAGGTGAACTAATCCTTTAAACTCACAGCACATGCAGATATGGATCACTGCATTCACTGCATTCATTGTGTGTTAGAAATCAGGAATGGTGGGAAAACATTGTGCTAGGTACATTTTTCATCTTCAAAACAAACTTCGGTCTTCAGTCAACAGTATATATCTGTCTGGCAAGCGCATCCCATAATGTTAATGCGTTAGGTCAGTAGGCAGTCTTTTGTGGCTGTTCAAACACATTTGATCGTTTTCGACTACCTCTGGAAGTGGTCAAGCTCAAAATGTTTTAGACCCCGTTTACACCTGTATTTAGCATCGTCCACTTGTGATCTGATCAACCAGAACACATCATTATACCAGGTGTAAACAGAGTTGCTCATGTGCCCTTCTTTGCTTTGAAACATGCAGTACAACAGATTATATACTTGATTAACTCGCGGCCTTTTACAATTTGATAAGTGCACAAAGCCATATTGTATTTGCATTTTTATTTTGATTGATGCTTTGGTGCAAAACGGCCGAGCCGCCCTCGTGACGGAGCGAAACCTGTGTGTGGGGAACCCCGCCCGTGTCGCAGTTGTCCCGGTCCCCGGCCGACCCATCTCCCCTCGATGGTACAGTCGTCTCTGAAAGATTATGTGTATTTTCATTATCTTTAGTTAGAGTTGATTGCATCTGAGACTGTCCAATGTAAATCATCTGTTTGTAAAAGTGTGAACCAAATGGCCCTACAGACATATGGCCCACAGCAACTGATGGGTGTGAATGACAAAGAAACAGCATGCTCAGAGTAGATCACAGGGTAGATCGATCTCCTGTGGGAGTCCTAACAGTGTTCTATTGTTTGTAGCCCTTTTGATGTCATGTATAAAGTTCTGTCCCACAGACAGAACTTTGGGTTAAGATATTTTGAAGGCTGAGACGCTAACATCGATGCTGAAGAACTGTGCTAAACTACTACCTTCAATAAATTCTTCTCCCCACAAGAACTCTGGTCAAGGTTACTTATTTTATGTATTAGAGAAATCTAATACATTGGCGAGCCACCCAAACGACTGCACGGCCAAATACAGCAAAATCTAACAACATGCATTTGGGATGGCATAAAGGTGAGTTAATGAACATCTGGTTTGGACATTAGTAATTCATTATCTATTAACTATATCAGTTTTTTTATAGAAATTACTTGCCATGTATTGTAAAGTGTCCTCAGTCATCAAACAACATTGAAAAGCTTTAGGTCCTAAGGGGAGAAACATTTTTACAGCATTATTAGTGGTCAATAGTTGTTTGCCAGGTCAATTAATTAGTTGTGCAAATACTATTATTTATAATCTACTATTTCTACTACTACTGAAAAAAAATCCTAACATTTTTCCCTGGGCGAAGCAAAACACCAAGTTAGGCAAATGTAACGTTAGCTCACAATGTCTTTACTTACAGATTTGGATCATAATTTTGGGCAAACATATACATCAAATCAGAGCTAACATGTCAAAGACAAATAATAGAACAGAAAAATATAAATTTAAAAACTTAACTCAATATTATAACGCAGGAATCTCCACAGCCTCGAGCGTTTTCTCCCGCACCACGCGCACTTCCCGCCCACAGCTTTCAAATATCTCGCACTGCTACACGGTAAAGGAGGAATTCATTTTAAATTAGATTAATTACGATTCTGTTAGGATTCATGTCTACAAACAATGTTAATGAACTATAAAACACACATTCATACGCTGCATTATCTAATATATAGAGTAAAACAAATTTCCAAATTCAACCTACCTTTCAGTCCGAGAAAATCGATCGATTTGAGCAGAAAGTTCAAGACGCTCGTGCGTCGTGACGTCAGAAAAACGTCTGACGCGGGATCCTTAAAGTTCAGGTGAGATGTTTGAGTAGTTGTGAATTTAGTGTTTAAGTTGAAAGAGTGTAACGTTATTATAATAATAATGTCCAGCTTTTTCATCTCACTGACTTCCAACTGGTTGGAGTTTATCTACACTTAAGTTGGCAGGATTTTTAAAATGTATTTATTTATTTTTTTTGTGGGACTAGAGGGAAGGGTCATGGGGAGCATGAATGCTAATGTGAATAAAGTGTTGAATGAGGGGACAGATGGATTGACATAGTCTAAGTTCCACCAGTGATGAAGCTGACCAAAAATCAACGTTGATTCAATGTTGTCTTTTTCAACACTGAAAAGCATTGAAATTTCAACGTTGATTCAATATTATTTAGCATTGAATTTTCAATCTCAACCAAAATGATGATTCTGATGGAATTTCAACATTGAAAAATATTGAATCATTGTCACCTTGCTATCTGGGCTCTCCTCCGCCTCACCACCTCTCATTTTTGTACGCGGGTGGAGTGTGCTTTCCTCCGCCTCACCACCTCTCATTTTCGTACGGGTGGAGTGTGCTTTCCTCCGCCTCACCACCTCTCATTTTGTACACGGGTGGAGTGTGCTTTCTCTCACCACCTCATTTTCCCCTCGTCATTTCGTCGGGTGGAGTGTGCTTCCTCCGTTTTCGTACACGGGTGGACTCACCACCTTTTGTACACGGGTGGAGTGTGCTCTCCTCCGCCTCACCACCTCACATTTTCGTACGCGGGTGCCCTCTCGCCCGCCTCACCACCTGCCAAACACTCAGATTTATTCTCTGGCAGTCTTTTCGTACACGGGACCCGTGTTTGAGGAGGTTTTTACCTCCTGTGGGGAGCGAGTCACCCATCTCTCCCCAGCGTTCGTGCTGGACCTGACGGCACGCCAGAGTGGCCACCGGGGGTGGGACGACAAGCATATGGTAGCCTCTGGGGTGCTGAGCCCGCCGCTCGACCACTCTGGTTTTAACGAGATTAATTTAATTAAGGTTGAAAAAACATTGATTTACAACCATGTTGATCTATTTTTCATCATTGAAATAACATTATTTCAGGGTGCAAACCTGATGAAAAATCAATTTAAAATTCAACGTTGATCAACATTGATTCAATGTTATTTTGCTATCTGGGAGCACACTCCACCCACGTCGTGAGGCGGAGGAGAGCACACTTCACCCGTGTACGAAAATGTGAGGTGGTGAGGCGGAGGAGAGCACACCCGCGTATGAAGGTGGTGATGTATGAAAATGTGAGGTGGTGAGACGGAGGAGAGCACACTCCACCCGTTTACGAAAATGAGAGGTGGTGAGGCGGAGGAGAGCACACTCCACCCGTGTACGAAAATGAGAGGTGGTGAGGCGGAGGAGAGCACACTCCACCCGTGTACGAAATGAGGTGGTGAGGCGGAGGAGAGCCACCGTGTACGAAAATGAGAGGTGGTGAGGCGGAGGAGAGGTTTTGGTTCCAGTACGAAAATGAGAGGTGGTGAGGCGGAGGAGAGCACACTCCACCCGTGTACGAAAATGAGAGGTGGTGAGGTGGAGGAGAGCACACTCCACCCGTGTACGAAAATGTGAGGTGGTGTCAAGAGAAATGGAGTGTTCTCTTCCAAACAATTTGATAAATATTTTAAAAAGATAATAAAAAGAAGAAAATTGCTGAACTTGGAGAATCTCTGGGGTCTATGAAGTTTTCATAGATGAGACATACAAAAACACATGCTGTGGGCTTAAGTGAATTGTATACCACATCCTGTGAAGATGACAAATGTTGCATTATGTGTGTACGTGAGCATGGGTTCTGGGGGATAGAAGCATTGTTGTGTGTAACTGATAATAATAAAGACAGTTAGGAAATAAATGTCTAGTAAGATAGAAATCTGATAAAAATGTATAATAAAGAAATGTGTATTGCTTAAGCCATTGCTGGGAATACAAAATGTATTGACGCAAGTAAAAAAGGTGATAGACAAGTAACCTAGCAATCGACGCAAGTAGAAACCACATGTGCGTAAATGAAAAGATAAAGTGCATCAAAAGAGAATAAATACAGAGGCCTTTATAGCTCTCAGAGGAGTAGTAGTAGTAGTGGTGTAGTTTTGCTGAAGAAAGAAAGAGCATACAAGCAAGCAGCAAGCGGAAGTCAACGCCAGACCACAGCCCTCAGAAGATCAAAGAAGACACCTGATTTTCTTAGAGAAGAACATATACTGAATAGAGAAGAGGGTAAGCTTTAAAAATGTAATTATTTATCTGGCCCATGGAACTTCCAGTTTAGCTGGCATAGAGTGGTGTATTTAGCTTTTGCCTTTGCAAGAAATAATAAAATGAGAATGAGGACTGCCCTCAAACTCTGATAGTATTGTCTCAGTCTGTTTATTGTTGTAGAGTGAGAATCCATTTGGGGTATCAGAAGTTGACTGTCTGAAAAAGATAGATTTTATAAAGATATCCGACGGACTTTACAAAGTCAGTCAAGGTTGCCAACCAGTCGCAACAGAGTGGGCCGTGGGAGTGCATTAGCAGGCATAGCTGTCCTCTGAGGGCGAAGAGCCAGCTGTGGTGCACTGAACGGGAGGCTAACCCACCCCACCCAGGTAGGCTTGGTTGATATCTGAACTGTAGGCCTAGGAGGTACGGTAGTGATCAGAAGTAGACCCTGAGATAATATAATCTAAGAAGAAAATATTATACGCCTACCTGACTCCTCCTGAATCTATAAAGGTAAACCTTTTACAGGAGTTGAGTAATATGAATAGAGGAAGTGGCTCGTGACCAAGATAGTGTTACGTGGTCGTGGCAGAAACCACCCAAGGGGGTGATGCGGCACAGTGGTGAGATGGAGGAGAGCACACCCGCGTATGAAGGTGGTGAGACGGAGGAGAGAACACGAAAATGAGAGGTGGTGAATCATTCAAGCTCCAAGAGGATCTGTGTACTGTAAGTGTTTTTGTGTTGTTTCTAGTTTGATTTTAGTGCTATGTAGTTGCTAGGAAGTTTGTTTACTGAGTCACGTGGCAAATCGTGTTTGTTCTCGTTTCGCTCCGGGTCAGTAAGGCGTGGCCAAAGCCAGCTTTAGTATTAAACAGTTGTAATTTAGCATTCATTAGAGAGAATCATTAGGCTTGTTTGAGATGCGCCTAGCCTCGCCTGAGAGTAGGCAGCTACAGGGAGGGGAGGAGTGAAAAAAGTGCAGGACAGACGGACAGGTGTCTGTTCTCGTAGTGTCCAAAAAGCTTTCAAGTTGCCAGACATGATTAATATATTGCTGTCCATTTAATAGGAATAGACGATTTTAAAATATCTATAAAGACTTATTTACTATTGTGGTATGAATAGTAAAACATTTAAACTGCAAGCAAAAGGTATTCATGTCATCTTTATTTATATAGTGCTTTGTACAATACAGATTAAGATTATTTTTCTTACCCTAAAATGGCAGATAATATAGTTTTTTTTTTTTTTTTTTTTTAGCAAAAACTCACTTAATTTCGACCCCTCCCCAGAATAATAAGACATAATATCTCGTGTCATTTTACATATTTAGTAAATGCATCTTGATTTAAGAATTTATAGATATTTGGACTGGAAACAAAATTAAAAAAAAAAGGGAGTAAGAAAAACATTTTTTCTCCCCAGTGTAGACAGTGTCTTGGTTTGGATTGTACTGGAGTTTATGATGCTAACTGCAAATTCTAAACTGTTAGGCATTGCAAATAAGAGATAAAAGCTGTGCCCACTAGAGGGAGCCACAGAATAAGAAATCTTTCAAGCCTGATGTTTTTCTGTTGATTAAATCCATCACTTTGAATGGAAACCAATGCATCTTATTTGTATCATGTATTGATAGTGTTGTTCTGTGTAATTATGGTACATAGAATCTGTGAAATGCTTATAGATTATCAAATGTTAGACTTTTGTAGATCTCAATAAAGTCAAGGATTTTTTATCATATTGCTGTCCATTTAAACGGAATAGACAATTTTATCTTTATATAGATAGTACAATTTCAATAAAGAGACTTATTTACTATTGTGGTATGAATAATAAAACCAACATTTAAACTGCAAGCATAAGTTGGTCAAATCAAGTCACCTGTGCTTTATACAATACAGATTGTTTCAAAACAGCTTTACAGCGATAAGGTTCCCGAGATATAAGCACCCAAATGGGTCGAATGACCTGATTTCCTATATGATTCTGTGCTACCGACAAACCTCCAGATCGCGGACGAATCAGACCATGGCCCGGGATGATGAGCCTTCCCCGGCTTGCCCCAGAGCCTCGGAGGGGGTGGAAGTTTGATTCCATCTTGGAATCAAAAATTTTCGTGTCAGAGCGATGCCCAAGCTTTAAACGGCCACTTAGGCGCTAGATGCATTGACTAGAAAATCATCAGAATTGTCTGCCATGGGGTAAAAAAAAAAGAAGAAAAGAAAAAATCGTGTTTCCGTTTGAATTAAGTTTTTCTTACCCCAAGTGGCAGATCATTTTACTTGTTTCTAGCAAAAACTCACTTAATTTTGATTTTCCCATCACAGTGTGACACTGTCACATAAGACACGTGTTTTATCCGCTCAATATATATAACATGATGGTTTATGTATTTGAGTTTTAATTGGGTTACATGTTGCCTTAGCCATTTTATTCCTCTTACTTATTTAATGTGTGTATGTCTTTAAATGAGTCTGGGTCTGCCTGTCAAGTGACTGATCACATGACAGGAATAAGGAAGTAAGCCAGTATAAAGGAGGCAGCATGACAAACAATCACCCCCAATATTACAAACGTGATCACAAATCAGCTGGACTGTGGAGTTTAATTTTATGGACTTACCTTTCCAGCAAACTACATCACTTTTCCATTGGATTATCACTTTCAGGACTTTGTATACACCGGTGGACACTTTCATATTGGGACTTTATCAGCACTCTACTAGGACTCTTAAGGACTGTTTTAGGGTATGGTGTAAATGGACTCCACGCCTTTAAACAGCTAAGTTATTCTAGTTTTATTGTGTTGTTTTAAGTTCCTTGTGAATATTGTAAATAAACTTTATTTATTAATTTCTGTTGTCTGTCTCATCTTTTAAAACGCTCATAACTCTCACACAGTTTAATCTGACCCCATTTTAATCCATATTGGGCTGATCGTTACAATAGAAAACAAGTAACATCTTATGCCATTTTACTTATCTAGTAAATGCATCTTGATTTAAGAATTTATAGATATTGGGACTGGAAACAAAACAAAAATAGTGAGTAAGAAAAACATTTTTTCTCCCCAGTGTGGACAGTGTCTTGGATTGGATCTTGAATGAGTTTATGATGCTAACTGCAAATTCTAAACTGTTAGGCATTGCAAATAAGAGATAAAAGCTGTGCCCACTAGAGGGACCCACAGGATAAGAAATCTTTAAGCCTGATTTTTTTTTTCTGTTGATCGAATGGAAATAGATGCATTGATCTAGCTAGTTTTTATGTAGTAACAGTATTGTTTTATGTAATTAGTGTACATAAATATTTAACTTTTGTTGACCCCAATAAAACATTTTATTTTTCAAGTTCTTTTAGTTTCAAGTTGCCAGACATGATTAATATATTGCTGTCCATTTAATAGGAATAGACGATTTTAAAATGTCTATAAAGACTTATTTACTATTGTGGTATGAATAGTAAAACATTTAAACTGCAATCAAAAGGTATTCATGTCGTCTTTATTTATATAGTGCTTTGTACAATACAGATTAAGATTATTTTTCTTACCCCAAAATGGCAGATAATATATATTATATATTTTTTTTTTTAGCAAAAATTCACTTAATTTTGACCCCTCCCCAGAAAATAAGACATAATATCTCATGTAAAATGACACATTTAGTAAATGCATCTTGATTTAAGAATTTATAGATATTGGGACTGGAAACAAAACTAAAATAGTAAGAAAAACGTTTTTTTTCTCTCCAGTGTCAGTGTCTTGGACTGGATCTTGAATGAGTTTATGATGCTAACTGCAAATTCTAAACTCTAAATCTTTTTCTGTTGATCATTTCCATCAGTTTGAATGTAAATTAATGCATTTATCTCATTTATTGTCATATATTAACAGTGTTTATATAATTATGGTACATAGAATCTGTGAAATGCTTATAGATTATCAAATGTTGTGGACCCCAATAAAGCATATTTTTCAAGGATTTTTTTCATATTGCTGTCTATTTAAAAGGAATAGACAATTTTATCATGCTAGTAAGTACTAAATCCCCACTTTTACAAAGGTTATATTGTCGAGAACTGCACTATAATGTTGCACGATGCTGGCTTGTGTGGGTGCAGTCAGTTTTGACCGCGAAAGATGAGGTAATTTAATTGAATGTCGTGTATATACGACATTTACCTGCTAGAAATACATGTTCAATTTTAAGGTGGAGTAGAATGAAAAAACTTGGCACTTTTCGCATCGTCAGTTTCAGAACCACTGCTATCAGCCTACACTTTGGTCCAAGATTTAGTCAGTAAACGAGCAGCGCAATACAGACACTTTAATTTAAGTAGAAAATCTCAAATGAAGAGCGCTGAACCTGAACGCCAGCTTACTTGTGTTTTCAGATCATTCGCGCCTCTTCCTCAGTGTAGAGAGGGCTCGTGTGCGGGGTTGCCAGATAGCAAATATTAAGTAAAACGTGTTCTTTTAACAGAAAAGCTCTGAAAGGGGGTTTAAATTCGGGAAATCTGGCAACCGTAAGCGTGACCGCTCGTAAAGACAATCTGTAATGTTTTGTCTCCTTGATTCAACAAAAACATAAAGTGATTTCAAAAGAGTGATTTTGGTAAAGTGTTTAGTCTTTTAGCCACATTTCAGTCTCTTCTTTTTTGTCAACAATGTTGCACATGTAGTTTAGTCACATTATCATTAAATGACATTCGTGTCATCTCTCATCGTCTCGTCTTAGTCATGGAAAAAATGGTTGTCAATGAAAATTTTTTTGTGAGACGGAGGAGAGCACACCCGCGTACGAAAGTGGTGAGACGGAGGAGAGCACACCCGCGTACGAAGGTGGTGAGACGGGGGAGAGCACACACGCGTACGAAGATGAGAGGAACGTACCGACTGGTACAATGGTACATGAACTTATCGACTGGTACATTGTTACATGAAGGTACCAACTGGTACATGAACGTACCGACTGGTACATGAACGTACCGACTGGTACATTGGTACATAAACGTACCGACTGGTACATGAACGTACCGACTGGTACATTGGTACATGAACGTACCGACTGGTACATGAACGTACCGACTGGTACATTGTTACATGAACGTACCGACTGGTACATGAACGTACCGACTGGTACATGAAGTACGACTGTACATACAACGTACCGACTGGTACATGAACGTAGACTGGTACTTGGTACATGACGTTGGTACCGACTGGTACATACCGACTGGTACATTGGTACATGAACGTACCGACTGGTACATGACTGGTACATTGTACATGACGTACGACTGGTACATGAAACGTAACGTACATGAACGTACCGACTGGTACTGGTACGTACCGTACCTGGTACATGAACGTACCGTACATTACGACTGGTACATTGGTACATGAACGTACCGACTGGTACATGAACGTACCGACTGGTACATTGGTACATGAACGTACCGACTGTACATGAACGTACCGACTGGTACATTGGTACATGAACGTACCGACTGGTACATGAACGTACCGACTGGTACATGTACGTACCGACTGGTACATTGTACATGAATGTACCGACTGGTACATACATGAACGTACCGACTGGTACATGAACGTACCGACTGGTACATGAACGTACCGACTGGTACATGAACGTACCGACTGGTACATTGGTACATGAACGTACCGACTGGTACAACGTACCGACTCGTACATGAACGTATCGACTGGTACATTGATACATGAACGTATGTACAACTGTACCGACTGGTACATGAATGTACCGACTGGTACAACCGACTGGTACATTGTACATGAACGTACCGACTGGTACATTGTACATGAACGTACCGACTGGTACATGAACGTACCGACTGGTACATTGTTACATGAACGTACCGACTGGTACATTGGTACATGAACGTACCGACTGGTACATTGGTACATGAACGTACCGACTGGTACATGAACGTACCGACTGGTACATGAACGTACCGACTGGTACATGAACGTACCGACTGGTACTGACGTACATGAACGTACCGACTGGTATGGTACTGGTACAGTACCGACTGGTACATGAACGTACCGACTGGTACATGTACATGATCGTACCGACTTGTACATTGGTACATGAACGTACCGACTGGTACATTGTTACATGAACGTACCGACTGGTACATGAACGTACCGACTGGTACATTGTTACATGAATGTACCGACTGGTACATGAATGTACCGACTGGTACATGAACGACCGACTGGTACATGAACGACCGACTGTACATTGTACATGAACGTGTACCGTGTACATGAACGTACCGACTGGTACATTGGTACATGAACGTACCGACTGGTACATGAACGTACCGACTGGTACATGAACGTACCGACTGGTACATTCTTACATGAATGTACCGACTGGTACATTGGTACATGAACGTACGACTTGGTACATGAACGTACCGACTGGTACATTGGTACATGAACGTACCGACTTGTACATGAACGTACCGACTGGTACATTGTACATGAATACCGACTGGTACATTGGTACATGAACGTACCGACTGGTACATTGGTACATGAACGTACCGACTGGTACATGAACGTACCGACTGGTACGACTGGTACATTGGTACATGAACGTACTGACTGGTACATGAACGTACCGACTCGTACATGAACGTATCGACTGGTACATTGATACATGAACGTACCGACTGGTACATGACGTACCCGACTGGTACATGACGTACATGACTGGTACATGAACGTACACTGGTACATGAACGTACCGACTGGTACATGAACGTACCGACTGGTACATTGGTACATGAACGTACCGACTGGTACTGTACATGAATGTACCGACTGGTACATACATGAACGTACCGACTGGTACATGAACGTACCGACTGGTACATGAACGTACCGGTGGTACAATGGTACTCGCTGTGTACATTGGTACAGACGATACTACTGACTGTACATGAAACGTACCGCCATCGTACATGACGTATCGATCTGTTACTATGTACATGAACGATAACCAGCTGGTACACGCCTGATACATGAACGTACCCACTGTACAATGATGTAAACCGACTGTGTTACATATGTTACCTGAATGTAACCACGACTGTGCTACCTTGGTACAATGAATGTACGCGACTTGGTAACATGGTATGAATGCTACCGACTTTTACATATGGTATAAAAAAAAAAAAAAAAAAAAAAAAAAACACAAAAACATGATTCGCTGGTACATTGGTACATGCATGTCACCACACCGACTGGTACATCGAACGTACCGACGTTAACATGAACTTACCGATGGTAGCAGTGACTACAGAACTACTGACTGTGTCCAATGAACGTCCCAACTCGTACAAAAACTTACCGACTGGTAACATGAACGTACTGACCTGGTACATTTGTTACATGACTACTGCTGGTCTCATACGTACCGATCTGGTACCTGAACTTACTGACTGTTACATGAACGTACCAACTCGTACATGTGAATCTTATCGATCTGGTACATGATACATGAACGTACCGACTGGTACTTGATCTCATGAACGTACCACTGGTACATGATGGAGATTGTTACATAAATGTACCGACTGTACTTGGAACCGAACGTACGATTGGTACATGAACGTACCGACTGGTAATTTGTACATGAACGTACCGATGTAGTACTGAACGTACCGACTGGTAACGTACCGACTGGTTATTGTTACATGAATGTACCGACTGGGTACCATGTTCCCTAACGACCGACTGGTACATGAACGTACCGACTGGTTACATTGTACATTAACGTATGACCGGGACTGGTATAAATAAACAGTGAACGTACCGACTGGTACATTTGTTCCTGAATGTACGTGGTGACTGGTACATGAACGTACCGTGACTGTACATGGTTACATTGAACGTACCGACTGGTACATTGGTACACGTCTGAACGTACCGACTGGTACATTGGTACCCGACGTACATGGACTGGTTACATGAAGGTACCGACTGGTAATTGTACATGACGTACCGACTGGTACATGAACGTACCCTGTACTGTTTCCTGAACGTACCGACTGGTACATGTACATGAACGTCCGACTGGTACATGTTACATGAACGTACCGACTGGTACATGACGTACCGACTGGTACATTGTTACATGAAGTACCGACTGGTACATTGTTACATGAACGTACCGACTGGTACTTGATGAACGACTGGTACATGAACGTACCGACTGGTACATTGGTACATGAACGTACACTGGTACATGACGTACCGACTGGTACATTGACTGGTACCATGAATGTACCGACTGGTACATTGTACATGAACGTACGACTGGTACATGAACGTACCGACGGACATTGGTACATGAACGTACCGACGACTGGTACATACGTACCGACTGGTACATTGGTACGGTACATGAACGTCCGACTGGTACATTGGTACATGACGTACGACTGGTACATGGTACATGAACGTACTGACTGGTACATTGTACATGAACGTACCGACTGGTACATTGACATGAACGTACCGACTGGTACCAACGTACCGACTGTACATTTACCGACTGGTACGTACCGACTGGTACATTGTACTTGGTACATGTACCGACTGGTACATGGTACATGAACTTACCGACTGGTACAACGTTGGTACATGACGTACCGACTGGTATGGTACATGAACGTGACTGGTACATGAACGTACCGACTACATGAACGTACGACTGGTACATTGTACATGTACCGACTGGTACACATGAACGTTACGTACCGACTGTACATTGTACGTACCGACCATTGTACGTACCGACGGTACATGACGTACCGACTGGTACTTGGTACATGACGTACCGACTGTACACGTAACTGGTACTGTACGTACCGACTGGTACATTGACATGACTGGTACATGAACGTACCGACTGGTACATGAACGTACCGACTGGTACAACGTACCGACTGTACATGGTACATGAACGTACGACTGGTACATGAACGTACCACTGGTACGTATGGTACATGAACGTACCGACTGGTACATTGGTACATGAACGTACCGACTGGTACATTGGTACATGAACGTACCGACTGGTACATGACTGTACCTGAACGTACCGTGGTATGAACGTACCGGTACATGAACGTACCGACTGGTACATTGGTACATGAACGTACCGACTGGTACATTAACGTACCGACTGGTACATTGTACATGAACGTACCGACTGGTACATTGGTACATGAACGTACCGACTGGTACATGAACGTACCGACTGGTACCTGGTACATGAACGTACCGACTGGTACATGAATGTACCGACTGTATACATGGTACGACTGGTACATTGATACATGAACGTACCGACTGTACTGCGACTGGTACATAACGTACCGACTGGTACATTGTACTGACTGTACCGACTGGTACATGTACATGACGTACCGACTGGTACATTGTTACATGAATACCGACTGGTACTGAACGTACCGACGGTACATGAACGACCGACTGGTACTGACGTACCGACTGGTACATTGAACATAACGTACCGACTGGTACATGAACGTACTGGTGTACATGAATACCGACTGGTACATTGTTACATGAACGTACCGACTGGTACATTGATACATGAACGTACCGACTGGTACATGAACGTACCGACTGGATTGGTACATGTACCGACTGGTATTGGTACGTACCGACTGGTACATTGGTTGACGTTGGTACATGAACGTACCGACTGTACATTGTACACATGAACGTACCCGACTGGTACATAACGTACCGACTGGTACATGAACGTTGTACATGGTACATGAACGTACCGACTGTACATGGTACATGAACGTACCGACTGGTACATTGGTACATGAACGTACCGACTGGTACATTGGTACATGAACGTACCACTGGTACCTGGTACATGAACGTAACCGACTGGTACCATTGGTACATGAACTACCGACTGGTACTGGTAATGAACGTACCGACTGGTACATTGTTACATGAACGTAACGTACATTGGTACATGAACGTACCGACTGGTACAATTGGTACATAACGTACGACTGGTACATTGTACATGAATGTACCGACTGGTACATGTTACATGAACGTACCGACCTGGTACACTGAACGTACCGACTGGTACAATTGTTAATGACTGTACCGACGTGGTACATTGTACATGAATGTACCGACTGGTACATTGTTACATGGTAACGACTGGTAACATGAACTACCTACTGGTACATTGGACATGTCGTACCGACTGGTACAATTGTACCTGAACGTACCGACATTGGTACATGAACGTACCGACTGTACTGGTACCACGGTACATGGTAAAACGTACGACGTACCTGGTACATGAACGTACGACTGGTACATTGGTACATGAACGTACCGACTGGTACATTGTACATGAATGTACCGACTGGTACATGAACTACCGACTGGTACATTGTACATGAACGTACCGACTGGTACACACGTGGTACATGAATGTACCGACTGGTACATTGTACGTACCGACTGGTACCTTGGTACATGAACGTACCGACTGGTACATTGGTAAACGTACCGACTGGGTACATGAACGTTGGTACATGAACGTACCGACTGTACATTGGGAATACTGGTACACATGAACGTACCGACTGGTACATGGTGGTACTTGGTACATGGTACCGACTGTACATTGTACATGAACGTACCGACTGGTACAACGGACTGGTACATTGGTACATGAACGTACCGACTGGTACATTGGTACTGACGTACCGAGGTACATTGTACATGAACGACTGGTACATTGTACATACTGGTACACGTATGTACATTGTACATGAATGTACCGACTGGTACCTACGTACCGATGGTACATGAACGTACCGACTGGTACATGAACGTACCGACTGGTACTACTGAACGTACGACTGGTACATTGTACCGACTGGTACGTACCGACTGGTACATTGTACATGAACGTACCGACTGGTACATTGGTACATGAACGTACCGACTGGTACGTACATGAAACATGGACTGGTACATGAACGTACTGGTACATTGGTACATGAACGTACGACTGGTACTGGTACATGAACGTACCGACTGGTACATTGGTACATGAACGTACCGACTGGTACTGGTACATACACCGACTGGTACATTGTACATACCGACGTACACTGAACGTACCACTGGTACATGGTGGTACATTGACGTGGTACATTGGTACACCGACTGGTACTGGTACATGAACGTGGTACATTGGTACATGAACGTACCGACTGGTACTGGTACATGAAACGTACCGACTGGTACAGAACGTACTGGTACATTGTACGTGTACGTACCGACTGGTACATGAACGTACCGACTGGTACATTGGTACATGAACGTACCGACTGGTACACATGAACGTACATGAACGTACCGACTGGGTACGTATGGTACATGAACGTACCGACTGGTACATGAACGTACCGACTGGTACATTGGTACATGAACGTACCGACTGGTACATGAACGTACCGACTGGTACATACATGAAGTACCGACTGTACATGAACGTACCGACTGGTACATTGGTACATGAACGTACCGACTGGTACATTGGTACATGAACGTACCGACTGGTACATGAACGTACCGACTGGTACATTGTACATGAACGTACCGACTGGTACATGAACGTACCGACTGGTACATGAACGTACCGACTGGTACTACATGAATGTACCGACTGGTACATTGTTACGTACATGAACGTACCGACTGGTACATGAACGTACCGACTGGTACATTGGTACATGAACGTACCGACTGGTACATTGTACATGAACGTACCGACTGTACATTGGTACATGAACGTACCGACTGGTACATGTACCGACTGGTACTACGTACGACTGGTACATGAACGTACTGGTACATGGGTACATGACGTACGACTGTACATTGATACATGAACGTACCGACTGGTACAAACGTACCGACTGGTACATGGTACCGACGTACAGTACGTACCGACTGGTACATTGTACATGTACCGACTGGTACATGAACGTACCGACTGGTACATTGGTACATGAACGTACCGACTGGTACATGAACGTACCGACTGGTACATTGTACATGAACGTACCGACTGGGACGTATACATGAACGTACCGACTGGTACATGAACGTACCGACTGGTACATGAACGTACCGACTGGTACATTGGTACATGAACGTACCGACTGGTACATGAACGTACCGACTGGTACACATGAACGTACCGACTGGTACATTGTAACGTACCGACTGGTACATTGGTACATGAACGTACCGACTGGTACATGAACGTACCGACTGGTACATACAACGTGACTGGTACATGAACGTACCGACTGGTACATGTACGTACCGACTGGTACATGGTACATGAACGTACCGACTGGTACATTGTACATGAACGTACCGACTGTACATTGGTACATGAACGTACCGACTGGTACATGAACGTACCGACTGGTACATGAACGTACCGACTGGTACATTGGTACATGAATGTACCGACTGGTAGTACATGAACGTACGACTGGGTACCGACTGGTACATGTACATGTACCGACTGGTACATTGTTACATAAATGTACCGACTGGTACATGGTACATGAATTACCGACTGGTACTGAATGTACCATGAACGTCTGGTACATGAAGTACCGACTGGTACATGTACCGACTGGTACACGTAACTGTACATTGGTACATGAATGTACCGACTGGTACTGACGTACATGAACACACTGTACACGTACCGACGTACATGAACGTACCGACTGGTACACTGAACGTACCGACTGGTACATGAACGTACCGACTGGTACATGAACGTACCGACTGGTACATGAACGTACCGACTGGTACATTTGGTACCGACTGGTGACTGGTACATGAACGTACCGACTGGTACATGAACGTACGATGGTACCATTACGACTGGTACATGAACGTACCGACTGTACATTGGTACGTACCGACTGGTACATTGGTACATGGTACCGACTGGTACACGTGACTGGTATGAACGTACCGACTGGTACATTGTTACATGAACGTACCGACTGGTACATTGTACATGAATGTACCGACTGGTACATGAACGTACCGACTGGTACATGAACGTACCGACTGGTACATTGGTACATGAACGTACCTGGTACAACCAACTGGTACAACATGGTACCGACTGGTACACGTGGTACACGTGTACGTACCGACTGGTACATGAACGTACCGACTGGTACATTGGTACATGAACGTAACATTGATACATACCACTACTAGCACACGTAACAAAACTTCTCTTTATTTTCTCTGACAGGAGAGCCCGATCACACACGAAAATGCGTATCAATAGTACGAGTTTGTAATCTCGTAGAATATATACGCCAAAATGAGTTTTGGCGTGCTTATGGTACGCAGTTTTTCGCGTGCATATGATACGCCTTTATGGCGTATTATATGTACGAACCCCCCCCCCCCTCACCCCCATCCTAACCAAGAGCGTATCATATACACGCCATAAAGTGCGTATCATATGCACGCAAAAAAACTGCGTACAATAACCATGCCAAAACTCATTTTGGCGTATATATTCTACGAGATTACAAACTCGTACTATTGATACGCATTCTCATGTGATCGTGTTGGACAGGAACATGTTTTCATATAGTGATCAGAACTGTTCCTGTTGACAGTCCTCATGCATTAAAATGTTGTCGTATTTAAATGCTTTTACCATTCTGTGTAGAGCCCACCTTCTTGCACGCCATGATGGGTTGCTTATGTACAATGCCTGCACGCTATTGGTCAAATTACTTTTCAGTCATTACCTTCAGCAAGTATGAAAACAAAGCCAAAACTGGGACATTTTAGGCAATTTAAAAATCCTGGCCAGGGAAAAAGAGGACATATGGTCACCCTAAATTATGCCAAGACACGTCAAGCTGCGACTTGTCTTTTCAAGTTTTTAAGTAATTTTTATACATGTCACATCCAGAGCGAAACATCAAGCTTTGCTAGACCATATTTAAACAGAATTCAATAAATGTACAAAAGAGATCACTGACCAGTGGAGGGAAGTGTTGCGCGGGCAGCACAGCACACACACACACACACACACACACACACACACACACACACACACACACACGCTGGTGCAGACTGACTGTACCCTGAGCCTGTCCTCTCAGCATTACCCCCTCAAACACAGATCATCTGAGGAAAGAAAGCGTTTTTGCTGCTATTATGTACTTTAAGTACGATTTTCTTTTTTTTTTTTATTCAGCAAGGATTCATTATATTGATGAAAAGTGACAGTTAAAACTACTAAACAATTTAAAGTCACAATTATATCTTATTTCTTACACAATATATATTTGATACTTTTCAAATTTTAGACTACTGATTTATTTAGTAAAATAGTAATCTTACAAATAAAACCGAAAATGTTCGCCAAGCCGATTCTGGGAAGGCTGTACACTTAATAATGCTATAAACTCAACTGCATCAGTGTTGACTAGTTTAATTGCCAAGTTAATCTTGTTAAATTATACAGTTGTAAAGTATCTAGGAGTTTCTTCTAAAAACTGTCTGCCATCACTCCATAGCCGCAGCGCCTCCTCTGGCTGTGAGGAGAGTTTACCCAGTACATTCACCAATAACAGACACTGTGGTAGACAAAGCTCTGTACTGCTCTATAAAACACACAAACAAAAAACAGCGGTCTGGCTTAAAATTTGTATTGTTTACGAAAACATTCAGAAATGTGTACTATGAATCTGTTGGCAGCAGGAAGTGTGGCACTTTGAAATGACTTGGCCATAATTCTCCTGTATTTACTCACATGCATGTCGCCCACTGTTCACTGTTTTCCTAAGGCCAAGGGGTGGCGGTTTGCAAGGGCCCTTTCATCGCTGCTTGCAGCTTTAATTCCTGGTTTTAATGTTGTATCCAAACATTACCTTTCTTGTATTTTATGACTTTACACTTAAATACTGAACAGAAGAAGAACATAAATATTTCAGCTTTTAGGGGGCAATACCATAATGACAGAAAATAGAGAATGCACAGTAAAATCTCAGTTACAAAAAGAGTAAATACAATAAAATCACACTGCTTTACTTTAAGGAGCAATTTCTGTAATTTAATTTCTGTGACACTGTATCTTTATTGTATCATTGTTGCATTATTATGCCACCTAAATATGTATAGTTGTTCTTATTGTTTAGTTTATTCACCCCTATTTTTTATGATTTGTACTTCATTGATTTTCTTTTTTGCAGACAAATGTGTTTGTCCTCACAACTGTTCTTGAGCTCTGGTGTCTGTGAGGTTGTCTTGTAATATACTACTGTGACCAGCAGATGGTAGTCAACACTTGTAGGATTGAGTTTAGTGTTTGTGACAAATATAGAACTCAAGTAACATTTATAACTTAGTTGTGAAAGTGTGGCTCATTCAAGCTGACAGTTTACTTGAAATAATTTTACTGCTATTTTATTTGGTGAATGAGATCTAAATAACTGAATGTATTACTCAAGCCAGAGAAAAACCAGAAAAAATGAGATGTGATTTTCTTAAAAACATGAAATATAATCTTATAATCTATTTGTTTTTATCTTCGCATGAGTCATTTTCACCCCCCATATTAATTCCCTTTTTTGTTATTTCATTGGACTCATGGCATCAGAGAAACAGGCATGAAATACAGAGATTTACATGCTCTTTATCTTTATGACTTGTGCATAGTTTACGGGAGTTTGTCAAGTTAGAAGCCTTGAACCTTGTGTTGAATTTTTTTATTTAAAAATTTTAAGTTATTTGTGTTTTCGCAAAGGGGATTTAAAAACAAAAAAAACAAAAAGAGAATAAACCAAGGCAGGGGGTCATGGTCTGCTGAAAAGCGAAGGGTGAAATTAACTTTAGATCAAAGAAAGGAATTCAAATGTGACTGTCGAAGTGAATGGGAAAACAAATAATTTAATTCTTCTGCGAAGTTTGAGATATCCTTCTATTGATTTAGCTCTTGTGAGTGCTGTCATATCTCTGATAGCAGAAAACAAATGGAATAGCAAAACAAAATTGATTTTGCTACTTTTGTTCAAAGCCTATCACAGCTGGAAATGCCACTAAATCAGCTTCTCAGTGTTGGCTTTCTCAGGTTGCTTTGAACATTTAAGTCAGAATTAATACTTATGATTTATAAGTATATTACAAGCTCTATATAGGAATGAACCACATTCCTCTCACTCATGTGACTGTTAACACAGTGACTCTTAAGCATTTGGAATAATGTTTCTTGCCCTTCCCAATTTACCCTCTTGTATTCTCGTCCTGTATTTCTGCTATTTATCAGGTCTTATACAGTACTACATAATGACGTTCAATTTCATGCTTGGAGGGAGTTATGTGTTTCAATGTAATAAGAGCTATTTGAATTCTGTACTGGCTTTTTCATATTTGAGAGATTGCTCTACACTGTGCATGCGTATGCGTACAAGTCAAATGAAGTATACTTTCCAAGGCTGTGCTTTTGACTGTGCGCATACACTAGCGTACGCATGAGAAAACGAAGTATACTCAGGGATATACAGTAAGTGTGTCACTAATCTTAGGACTGTCTACTTGTGGAAAACTATGGCCCGGTTTCACAGACAGGGCTTAGTCTAAACCAGGATTAAGCCTTAGTTCAATTAGAGCATTTAATTCGTACAGTTTACATTAATTCATACAATGACACTGACATATTTTAAGATCGGTCAGTACAATTTATGTTCAGTTACAACTGCTCAAACATGCATTTTAGTCTAGGACTAGCTTAAGCCTTGTCTGTGAAACCGAGGATTGTGTGCTATAATAAATCTTGCTTTAAAACATCAGTTTGACGTGCTTAATAAAAGATTTTAATAACATCGCACTTAGCCGTCAATAGTACAGTAAGACGAAATTGATGATTGGTCAAATGAAGGAATAGAAAAAAATGGAAGCAATAAATTATTGTTTTAGCAATAAAACTTATAAGACTTTAATTAATAAGACTTTTGGTGCAGTGAGACAAAAATAAGAGCAAGTGGAGATTGTCTATTCGCTCAAGATGTCAAGATTATTACCCATAATTTATTTAATCTGTTCTGTAAGCCATTTGAAACTACAATATAATATATTTTCCATTGAAATATTCATGATTTCACTGGAGCTCACATCCATCAATGATCCTTGTGAAATGGTCTATGACCTTGGCGTTGCTAGCGCCATGCTCCTAAAAATCTGAATATTATACAATAACTCAATTTGTGTACCAAATAGTTAAGATGCCTGTTAAATATAAAGATGGATTGAAGTTAAAAAAAAAAAAAAGATTGAAAATTATAGCAAATAGCAAGTTTAATAAGAAATTGCAGAATGAATGATTGAGGTGGTGATACGCAGACATTCAAACCTCTTTTTTTGAAATGTTTGCACAAGGTAAGATCTTGAATGCACTGCTGAACACAAAGAAACCTAGAAGCCTAGAAACACTTGGCCATGAATAAAAATGGGATAAAAATATAAGCTATACCCTTGAGTGGTTGAAAAGCATTCCCACTGAGTCACAGACAGAAATGCTGGGAAAGTGCATTGTGTTAGGAAAGAACAGGGATATAACATAGTTCACTCAATAGGCATTCACTCCATGACATTCTGAAAGTACAGGCTGAATTTATGTGCTTCACTTCAACTTTCAGGTCAAACAGGTTAGAGCCGGTGACAATGTTCTGCGCTCTTTCACCAGGATCAAGAGCTGACAGGAGATTGTAAGAATATCCGCTTTGATCACTTGCATTGATCCTCTCTGTGTCTCTGGTTAATTGTGGCTGTCTCATATTGTCGGTCATTGTCTGCCAACGAAAAGCTTCAGGAATTAAAATGAGATTAAGACTTGGAAGAAATGAAGGAGAGTGAACGTATGTGCGATGACTGAGAGGCGTAATAATCACTCGTCCTCTCTCAATCTCTCATTCTCTTCTCCTTGACTCTGTCTTTTGATGTCAAGTCTTAAAATTCACTCATCTCAGTTTTTTGTAATATCCTTTTTGCTCTTTTTTTCTCATGCCCTGTTCCTCTCTTGTCTGTCGGCTCGATTTGGTCAGAGCCTTTGTTAAGCAAAAGTAAAGCAATCAAAATCTAAAAATGCTTGTACCCTTTCAGCTCAGAGGAAAGAAAGGACGTATATACAGGCCTTTGAATACTGAAATGTTTTTGTCGTATGGCGCTTATCACAGTGTTTAATTGAATTACTAATGTTTTAGGTCGTCCATTCTTTGCTGCGGTTTTGTCACTATATTTTTAGAAGCACTTTTTTTTATATATATATACAATGAATGTAATGTGACTTAGTTTTGAGTGTCAGTTCTTTTAAACCTACATTTCCATGGTCATTCATCTCAACAGGTGACATTTACTAAATGTTTTTTTTTTAAATTCTTTTAGGAAAATTCAGTGGCAGAATTGCATCACTTCTGAGTCAGTCCATCATCAAGGTTACAGTAGGTTTACCAAGGTTTAAAATAACCCATGGCTACAAGAATTTTCAGTTAATTCATAAGATCACCGCAACAATTCCTAATGTGAAAATGAAAACCAAATCGATTTATGCTTACAATAAATGTCTCACTGTGATGCACATTGCAATATTACATTCAATCACACACATTTCTGTTGAGGTCTTTTTTTTTTTTTTCATCAAGGACATCATGCTTTACTGGATAGGGAGTGTAAATCCATGAATACTTATTTTCTTTTAGTCTTTCATCCTTTTTCAGTAAAAAAGCCAGCTGATCATTGAATCCATTCTGTTTCATCAGAAGTGGTCATTTCTTCTCCTCTTGATAGTTGGCCTCTTCAAACACAATATCACATCTACGTCTCCACCTGTGTTGGTCTAGAACTGTCTGTTCCTTGATCCGAACTGTTTCTCGTGTATTATTGATATACTACAGTAGAAAGACAAGCAATAATGTTACGAGAAGCAGCCAGGTAAAGTTTCAACATGTGAGTTGACTCACGTGACCTCTGATTGAATCATGTGAAAGTGAACCGCAGGTTGTGCACATGAATTAGGTGTTTATTAAACTAACCACGTCAGTACATTGAAGACAAGACGCATCACCATCAGTGTCACGTGTAGGGTTCATTCAAGGTCAAGGAAGATGCAGCAGTGTGTTACAGCGAACTGAAATCACATTAGCCTGGACATGGAGTACTTATTTTTGAGCAATTAAGCCTGTTGATGACAAACCATAAATAAATAATTAATAGCAGTAATTAGTGAAACTTGTTGTGTCATGACCCAAAAATGAGTAACTGCTGGTCTAGTCTGAATATGTATGCATTTACAAAACTGTAAGATTTTTTTATGAAACCTATTCATAATGTTTCATGTTTTGGGCCTATGCAGTTAGCACGTTGCTAATGTAAATGTGGCTAAAGTTACCATTGCTTCTTACTATTCACAGAGACCAGAGTTATGTTGTTATTTTCATTTTTAACCCGAAAACGCTTGCAGTCTGTATAATTCATAAACGCAATTCATTCTTATCGAGTCTCTCCAACAGCTTTAGCCACATTAGCCATGGAGCACGCTATCAAACTCATTAAAGGGGTCATATAAAGCCATTTTTGTACAAGTTAATATGATTCTTTAGGGTCTAAATGAAAAGTTTGTAATATACTTTAATTAAAAATTCTCATTAGTATTGTAAGAAAACACTCATTTTACCTGGTCAAAAACGGCTCTGTTTTCAGCAAGCCATTTCAGTGCATGTGTCTTTAAATGATAATGAGCTTTGCTCACCCCGCCCCTCTGTTCTGTGGGGCGTTTTGACACAACACATGTGGAGTGTTGCCTTGACAACAGCTGAGGGTATATTTTGGAGAAAGAATGGCAGCGGGAGTCTCTGAGGACACATCTGTGCAACCGCATCAATTTGAACCGGAGTCGAACCGGAACAAGATGACAGCCCTGACGAAGTTTGACAATTAAGGCTCGAACAGGACGTTTCTGAATGGTTGGTTAACGCAATGTCACTTTGATCTATCGTTGTATGGCAGGGTAGCGTAGTGAGATACGAATGCTATGTGTTTACTGATGTATATGTTAGTTTATTAACAGATTGATGTTACAGCTAATGGTCATGAAACACTTTTTTTTTCGGTAAATGTAGGCTTGTCAGTGATGCGTAACGTTATCTATGCAGTGTTAGGTACAACAACGTGAAGTGTGCAAGCGATTTGCAAAGATTAATATAAAGGTAAATAAAACGTTACACCCACTTCTTCTGGAGGTGCAGCAGGAACACGAATAGTTGGTACCGATCCTTTTTTCAGGAGCAGCTTCTGAGCAAAACCTGCTTCATACTGAGCCTCGTTTATAAAGCAGCCTGGTGAGAAATGATTCACGCAAACATGAAAGCATTGACGTTGATCGGGGGGAATATTCCCTTTGAAAACAAAACTCAGCCTCTACTCAATGGCGGACTAATGGCGGACAGCTCGCTCAGGGCCGGTCTGTGTTGAAACGCTGCTGTCAATTAACAATCGTGGGAGGGGTGTCCGACTGTGTGACGTCACACGGTCAGACGGCTCGATTTGAGACAGGGGAAAACATATAAGGAGATTAAGAAAAAAAAACACTGGATGGATTTTTATCATTATAGGATGGTTGAGTACAGGCACTGCCAACACACATTTCAGTACAATCAACTTGTAAAAGTGCATGTACCATTATATGACCCCTTTAAGAATCGAATGTTCGCAAGCATCCTCAGCCAACATGATCTGACATGCTGCATCACCAACAGTTTGTAATGATCCATTTTGAGAGTTATATTTGCTGTGTGAGCTTCACCTGTATTATTTATGCCTAAGTGTATTGGAATCATGAGCTTGGGGGCGGGGAGCACGAGCTCATTTGCATTTAAAGGTACACACACCAAATCAGTATTTTTTATATCAATATTTTTCTCCCATCCAAAAATACACAGTTTAAACATAGTATAATAAAAAATCCATGGGGTAGTTTGAGCTGAAATTTCACAGACATATTCTGGGGACACCAGAGAGTTATATTACATCTTTTAAAAAGGGGCATAATAGGTAACCTTCAAATGAACGACTACATTCATATCTTAGTTGCAGAGTACAAAGGAAAGTGTCTTAAAGAAGAAAATTTATGATGGATTGAAAAATGGCTCTATATTGCAGTAGCCTGTAAAACCTCACACTTGAATTCTGTGTGAGAGATAAGGAGTGAAAAATAACAGCTCGATAGTTCTTGGAAAAGATTGAATGTGAATTTATTTTTATCCACATGCCACATTTTTTTGGCACTGACCTTATTTGAATATGTCTTTAATAAAATAATAAATTAATTATTTTTTGTTTTGCAGCACCCTTTCTGGTTATAATTAGTCAAATTCTTTTGAGCACACATTTTAAGCTTTTGCAGAACTGTGCAGTGAGTATGGCTGACGGTGAGAGAGAGAGATGGGCTGCAGACGTCCATGATGACTCATATTCAACGCGTCAATACAACATCATTTTAGTGTGCTGACATTAATTCCTAGTAGAAAACTATGTGTGCTCCGCTGCATTAGACTATTGTGATAGCTAATTGTCTGGGCAGTAGTCATAAAAATAAATCATTTTTACCTGATATGATAAAATGATAACATTTTAACATTTAGGTTTGACCTTTTGGCAGAGGTATTGTAAAGCAGACAGTGGTGAAATTCATTATTAATGAACTGTGCCTACTGATTGCACCATTTAATTTTACATGCTGCCTGTGTTGTTTTAGCGGCTAATTCACTACATGCCCAATTATGTGAATCATATACAATGGGTTTCAATCAGCTCCCTGCAGTCAGGACACTTATAAGGGAGTCGGCCATTTTAAGGGCTGTCTCAATTGCAAAATCCTTCCAGTGCACTGAAACATTTGCTCCCTAAAAAAATCCCATGCACCGTGTAAACCAGGGAGCAACAATGCTCACTATATATTCCCTTTATGGAAATTGCAAAACATAAATTATGCGAGCCAACTCACTACATATAACAACACACGATAGATGTTTTGAAAAAACTAACCATTGTTTAATTAGATTTCAGCATAAACATACATTGTTGGACAGGTACAAGCTAACATTTTTAATTAATTTACAGCTAAATGTTTACAGCAAAAAAAAAAAAATGTCAGAAAAATATCGGTTCTGTTGTTGTTCATTATGTTGCACTATGCTAATGCATAATTGAATATATGGGTAAAAGACCTGTGAAAAATCAATACAGAAACTTCCTTCATATTAAAATGCTATTGGGCTGTATTTTTATGGACTTTTTTAAACTTTACAGTTTTGTGAATATAGTGGAATATATACTGCAATGAGCCTAATTTACACATAAATGAGGCACTTTTCAAAGATATATTTTGCATTTAAACTGATGGTTTTTCCTGATGTGTGATATATTCATTTTTTATGGGCTTTTTTGGTCTTTATCAGATAAAACAGTGGAAAACAGGAAGCACCCCGAATGGACTCTCATGAGCACAGCAGCAATGCACAATTTCCTAAATTTGCAGTATATTTTCATTGACATGGAAAACCTTCCGTTTCCATTTACCTAAATTTTTTCCACTTAAATTGTGACTATAAAATGTCAACAGCATTTTTCATTTATAAAGTCACCACAGGGGTTAGACTCAAAGCACCATAATGAAGTCTCAGATATTGTAAATTTGAATGTGAATTAAAACATGTCAATTTGCTACTGTTTCATGCCAATTACAAATCAAACCCAGACCCTTTCTGTCCACTGCCAGCAACCAAAATAGCCTCATCCTCAGAAAATAGCCCTCTTTCATTTCACTCCCCTTTGTTTCTCATGGCAGTGCAAGAGCCTATTTTCAAATCTATAATTTCTCAGGGCAATTTGCGGTGTGCATTAATGCAGCACGTACTGTCGATGCACTTTGATTAGTGTTGGGGTTTTTTGCAGATCCTTTCACAGTGGTGTGATTAGACACACGAGGGATGAAGTACTTCTGTTCTATCTGCTCTAATTCCCTCTCTCCTTCATGCATGCTTTTGAAGGGTCCTTTGAGACCCCGGGGCCACAACAGCATCATAAACATTGCTCCTTTGGTAGTGTGGGCTTATGTGTGCGCTTGTGTAGCCCAGGGTATAATGGAAGGAAATTGAAGATGGAGTTAACATGCTGATGTCAGGAGGCTTGGGGTCTTGACTGCTCTGTGATATGGTCGGTGATATAGTCGGTAATTGGTATTTCTCTCAGAGGTGTATGAAGCAGCAGGAGGTCAGCTGTCTTTGCTTTCAGAGAAAGTCGCCCTCAGATGACCCAGAGGCTAAATGAGCTTTTGAGCATTCTGTACATGTGTGCCGGTAATGAGGTGGGAATCTGCAGTGAACTAGGTCAAGATGTCCATTGCTTATGGATTGTTATTATAATTCAAGTTTTGTGTTTTATGATCTGTGTCCAAGTTTGTTAAAAAAGTTTTCATATCCTAGATTCAGTGTTTATTTTTGTTTTTTAGTTATAGTTTTGTTTTGTTTTTTAAGAGAATATATTTAGTCAATATTTTATGTTATACATTTTCAGGCAATTTTACTCTGAATTTTAGTTGATGAAAAAATACTGTTTAGTTTAAAGTGCAAAATTATATATTCAATATTCTATACACTGAATATTCAAACATTTTATAATATAAATGTATCAACATCTATCAAAAAACAACATGCAAGTTGTAAGAAAACAGGGAATAACAATTGTTAGAGCAGTGTTATTTCCATCATATTTTTGTCAACAGTAGTAATTGAAATGATTTTTTTGTCCGGTCTATGTTATTGTCATATATGTCATGTGACTAATCGCTCTGGAGGAAAATAACATGATGACAACATTGATTGGCTTAAATTATTGAGAGAGAGAGAGAGAGAGAGAGAGAGAGAAATCAAGCACTGCCAAAACATGCCAAACTGTTTGTTAAAGGGTTAATTTGCCCAAAAATGAAATGTCAAGTACCTTCGTAAGACCTTCGTTCATCTTCAGAACACAAGTTAAGATATTTTTGATGAAATCCAAGGGTATCTGAACTACACATAGGCAGCAATGTCACTGCACATTTTGAGGTCCAGAAAGGTATTAAAGACATTGTTAATATAGTCCATGTGACTACAGTGGTTCAACCGGCCAATAATGAATTGGTGTTCGGACGTAAACACGGAAGCCTGCACTGCTTTCTCTACTTCAATTATGACAACAGTTCAATTTGTTAATTGTTTTGTTTTGTTTTTGCGCACAAAAGTATTCTCATTACTTGATAGCAATAAGGTTGAACCACTGCAGTCACGTTGACTATTTTAACAATGTTTTTAGCTACCTTTCTGGACCTCAAAAGGTGCAATAACGTTGCTGCCTATGTGTGGTTCAGATACCCTCGGATTTCATCAAAAATATCTTAATTTGTGTTCTGAAGATGAACGAAGGTCTTACAGGTTTGGAACGACATGAGGTGAGTAATTATCATTTTTAATTTCATTTTTGGGTGAACTAACCCTTTAAACAAGGAAAGAAGAGGGTATGTTGTTAAAACTGTTTGAAAATAGTCATTATTAGGCAACTTTGTTTGGTGAAATTAATTCAGACTAGTTCTCCCTCTCTCTTTTTTTTTTTTTTTTTTTTCTGTCTGTCCCTTTTTTAACTTCACAAGTTTTTTCCCAGGTGCTCTTCTCAACAGTGCAATAATAAGTGATATCTCTGGAGAATAAGCTGGACTTCTTGGAATCCTTCTTTAACACTCATCTTTAAATCATAGAGCCCAACTCCTCCTGTCGCCTCCAATCTCGTATGTCCACCTGACTGGACACTAGCTCATCCATCTGCCACCACTGCATCCCACTGATCATACATCACTGTTTTACTTTCACACCTCTAAGCTTTAAAGAGATAGGTGGCGATAAACTAAAAATCCCCCCAACATAATCTTGTACAGGGCCTCAGATTTTTTTTATTGTATTTATTTATTTATTTATTTTTTGCTGGTGGGGTTTATTGGGCCCCTCACATCACAGGTTTCTTTTGTCAGATAATATGTTCTTCCTGTGGTAATATCTAACTGATTTTATTCAATTAAGTAGCCTATTATTATTTTATTATTATAATTATTAAATAATATTAAATCAACCTAAAAAAAGTCATTCTAAGATTCACTAAAACTGAGGTTCATGTTTTAGATGCATTTTCTCTAAATTAATAAACCAATTGCTTAATGCCCTATTAGATTCAATCACTTGAAGGTCGCCTAAAACAATAATGATAAAGGTAAATTTAGTAAATTTTTGAGTGGTTGTCCCTCACTTCTTCTGACGGTGACCCGGGTGTGATCCCAGCGAGACATGTCACCCATGATGGTGTGTTGCATATTTGCTGTTTTAATGCTGTTATAACTGATGACCATGGCATTTGATAACATTTTGTCTCTGCAGATAAAGAGGTGAAAATCTGACCAAATCACATCATCATCATTGAGCATCATTGTGTGGATGTTTGTAAATAATTGAGCAAATCCTTCTTTTTCCATTGAGTTTATGGTTTCTTAGTTCTTTATATTATAGCAACTATGTTTTTTAGGGCCATGCGGATTTGCCATGGTGTTAAGAACTGCTTACAGGTTTAATAAATAGTCTTGTCTGCTAGGAGGGAGATGAAAAGGATATACAGTATTTGCTATTCAGCAGTGTACACAGGAAAACAAATGAAGTGTAGCGAAAAAAAAAAAAAAAAAAAATTACTTACCAGTGAACAAAGCCAAGGCTGAGTGAGACTCATGTCTGCTCATATTTTTCATCTCAGCAGTGGTAAGATTTTTCTTTTTAATTTCCCTTTTCAGCTTTATCAGTCAAATACACATACTGTTCATTCTAGTATCAGTTTGAGATGTCACTGGAAAGTAGACTTGAGATTCAGTTAATTTGAATCCAAATATTTGCTTATGTTTAAATTATAGTTTTTATTATTCAAGGACTTTCGCAACAACATAGACATACTTTATTTCTTTTGTACTTTTTTTTTTTACACTTAAGAAATTGTGTTTGGGTATAAATTAATAACAAGACGTGCAAAAATTGTGAAGATGTTTGGTTGTTCTGACTATATTCCAAAGGGACATGACCCGAGCCGTGTGGAGCAGAATATAGATGTGGTGGTTCTAGAATATACAACTGATCTCTGAACATCATTAATAAGAGTTCTGAAGAGAACTCTCACATGCAGCTCCAACATCCTGCAACTCCTTCCGCTGTAACGTCTGAAAGTAAAATGTCTTTTTTGGTCTCATTGGTGTCACTGTACAGTATTCTGCTGAAGGAGAATATGTTGAGGACACTGGACGAATTACATGGGCCATGAGGACACTCATGGGGACGTTCATTTGAAGGCATGTGCCAACCAACTGCCAGGTGTCTTCACTGACAATATTCCTGCTGTCAAAAATGACTTCTTACGGAGTTTCTAATGAGCTTTTTTAATTAATTATTTTTTTGTTGTTGCAATAAATAAATAAATTAAATTAAATTAAATTAAAAATTGAATAAATTAAAAAAAAAAATCCTTAAATCTTGATAAATTAACTGAAGCAACACTGCATGAGTTTTTATGTTTTCATCTTATCCTATCTTGAATATGACTGATTTTTGACTTATTCTGTACTGACAGATTTTTACTTGCAGTAAGACAAAATATAGTTTTCTCTGAAAAGTCTTAAGTAAACTTGCTTCTCAAGTAAATTTATCTGGATTCAAGGATTGTTAGATAACCAGAAAAAAGTCACCCTAACTTCATGCTAAAAAAAAGAATAACAGTGCCTTTTCTTTCTCCACAAAAGGCTTGGCAAGCTAAAAAATATCCTGGCCAACTTCAACAACTGGTTTTATCACAGCTTCTTAAGGCAGATGCTTCATTCTGAAATGCAAATTGTAGCAGATTCTGCCAAACACCCAGGACATCTTCTTGATGCAATAAAGATTAGATCATTCCCCCATTCACCCATCACAGACTCTTTTCACTCTAACCATCTGGCAAATAATATCAGAACATCCAATCAAGAACCAGTATATTGTGAAACCACTTCTAGAGGAAGCAAGCCCCAGCTATAGTATACCATCACTGATTAATGCAAAAAATTAAATAAATAAAAAAAAATAAATAAATTATATGGCTATTCAAGTCTGTTGAATTTGATCTTTTAGCTCTTAGTGTGAGTGTTTTAGGGTTGGGTCCCATTCTCATAGACATTTTCTGATTTTAAAGGGTTAGTTCACCCAGAAATGAAATTTCTGTCATTAATTACTCTCCCTCATGTCGGGCCACACCCGTAAGACCTTCATTCATCTTCAGAACACAAATTAAGATATTTTAATGAAATCCGAGATGTATATGACTCGTCCATAGACAGCAATATAATCAACACTTTCAAGATCCAGAAAGGAACTAACAGAAGGTGTCAAGTAACGAAGTACAAATACTTCGTTACCTTACTTAAGTAGAAATTTCGGGTATCTATACTTTACTGGAGTAATTATTTTTCAGACGACTTTTTACTTCTACTCCTTACATTTTCACGCAATTATCTGTACTTTCTACTCCTTACATTTTAAAAATAGCCTCGTTACTCCTATTTCATTTCGGCCTGTTTTCATTCCGGTTTGAAAAAAAAAAAAAAAACTATCCAGATAAATCGCGACACCCGAGGGCCGTTTCATAAAACAAGATTAGAAAACAAGCCAGGCTTATTTTACTTAGTCAAACTTGTTGTCAGTGAATTCTGTTTCATAAAACAAACTTAAATTAGTTCAAACTCTGGCAACTTATGCTGGGAAACTAGCCTGGTCCGGGGCAGGCTAACTGTCAGGCTAAACTGAGCTCCTCTAACACTGACCAATAGGAACGCAATGATATTACAGCTGACTCTCACACATACAATTATTTGACTTTATTAAGCATTTTTTTATTAAAAGGTAAGTATGATGAAACAAAACTTTTAAAGAGAAGACATTTATTTTAAAGAGACCAAAACATTTAAAGAGAAGTCATTTCTTAAAAATGAAGTGTTATATAGCCGACTGAATCATTCTCAGACTTATGCTGACAACAATGGAAGCACTTGGGAGAGAACTGAGACTTATTTCTCAGCACAGTAGTACAAGAGGATTACCAAATCATTGTGTTAAGTGTGAAAATATAGCAAAATTAACACAGAAATTAAAAGTCAATAGACCTGTGACAAGGCCCCTGAAACAATCAGGCCTTCATTTTTAATCTTTCATTAAGTGATGGGTGATTTTTTGCTAGACAAAGAGCAGGAGAAATACCAAATGAGTGTTTCAGAGCCAATAAAGTCAGCTAGCCTTTATCAAGGCCCATTTTTAATCTATACTCTGGTCTTATATATATGTATATATAGTGAATTCAGGTTGATTGGGACACTTTTTGCTATTGAAATGACTGGGAAAAAGTGTCCCAGTCAACCTGAATTATATAATGTGTGTGTGTGTGTATGTGTGTGTGTGTGTGTGTGTGTGTGTGTGTGTGTGTGTGTGTGTGTGACCTACAGGTTTTCTTTTCTTACTGGCTAAATGTTTTGTGCCCAATATTTAATTAGATTGTTTTAAAATATATGAATACATTTCTCTCTGGTTTTGTTTGGCAGCTGTAGCACCTTTATGGTTATTAGAAGAGCAGAAATTAAATTCACAAAATTAAAAATAAAAAAAAATATGCACAGACTAAATTTTAATTGGTAAGATGAATCTAAACTCAGTAATTGGCCTACAGTATATTGATTTACCCCATTACAATAGTCCATTTACAGTTACTATCATAAAAATACACTTACTTGTAGGTTTAAATTTGTACATAAGGCACATTTAATGTCCAACATCAAATATTTTAGCGAAATGTATATTTTAGAATTATTGCGCTTCTATTGCGTCCCGTCACACCTATCCAACAAACTCCAACAGACGAGTTTGTTGGCCTTTTATCGGTGCGGTGTGAACTGAAACGGCTTAAAATCAAAGTCCCTTTAAGACAAGTCATTTCACTCGGCGGCCATCTTTGAAACGCCTCTCGGGCATCCAAGTGCAGCTCCTATCTCTTTGAATGGGGAAACATCAAATTCTCCAAAGCTGTTTGCCAAGCTTTCGATTAAATTTCGTCTCTGACTCATTTGATCTGTAGAGTTTGTTGAGGTAAGATCTCCACGGGTGAAAACATGAACACACTGGATAGCCGCTTTATAGTACAAAATGAAGTTGTGCTTGTAAAAAAATGAGGCACTGACACTGTTTTTCATGTTTGATACTGTAAAGCTGCTTTTTGAGCAATCCATTGAATAAAGTGCTATGAAGACGTGACGTGACTGGAGTGCTACTTTGCAGAGCTCGTGCTAACATTCCCATGCTGTTATGATCAGACGCTTTTCTTATGCTTTCTATAATAAATGCTTACTGTTTTCTCATTTTTGTTGTGTTTATTTTGTTACTGAGAAGAAAGTGCACGGCACATATTTACATATTCATCTAAACGTCGCTCTCAGCAGTGTGGGCGGCGTCAGATGTTTGTTTACAGTATATCGCTGGTCACGCATTTCGAACTTCGTTTTACCCCTAAATGAAGAACGAAAAAGAAGTTCGTTTGAAGTATACCGGAGCAAGGTCATAAACGGCTTAACCTGCTTTCTGTCGGCTTATTGAAGTGCGCATGTGTGATACGTGACAGAAATACATCTTTAGTGCAGATTTAAA
This sequence comes from Culter alburnus, assembly GCA_028476615.1. Classification (NCBI taxonomy): domain Eukaryota; kingdom Metazoa; phylum Chordata; class Actinopteri; order Cypriniformes; family Xenocyprididae; genus Culter; species Culter alburnus. The sequence goes on along the minus strand of JAOTNS010003252.1, from coordinate 24,756 downwards.
CGCATCCAGACATAGCGAGCGATTTGCGGAAAAGGATTAAGGAAATATCACAAACGCAGACTCTTTCAAGACCCAGAAATTTGTAAAAATGTGTTCTCATCTCTCGTGCAGCAGAAGTAGAAGTGGTTCAGTCAAAACGCTGCATCTGTAACTGCATGAGAGAATAATATGCTGTAAGTTTCCTGCTGACATGTTGCAAGCTGTATTTAACATCTTAACTGACATATGGATATGGAGTCAGATGCGCAGGTGATTATTTTTTGACGTCACTACAGGGAAATAACCCAATTTATTAATAAAGTCGTGTAAACTGGTTTACTTGCGTTGTCAGGTTACGGGTTTGCATGTAAACGGGAAAGACTGGTTATTTCAATAAGCTGATATTTGTGAGTTATTAGCTTACTGGTGTGCATGTAAACATGCTCATTGTTAAAACAGTCATGTGACTGCAGTGGTTCAACCTTAATGTTATGAAGAGACAAGAATAATTTTTGTGCGCAAAAACAAAACAAAAATAACGATTTTACTCAACAATCTCTTCACTTCACTGTCATTATCTTACGCAGGTGACGCAGTAAGGACAGTGAAGCTTCCGTGTTTACGTCCAAATGCCAGCTCAGTATTGGCCAAAGCTGGTCACGTGATCTTCACAAAGCATGCGTGTGATGTTGACGCAGGAGCCAGCCAATAATGTGTCGCCGTTCTGACGTAGAACCTGGAAGCGCTGGACGTAAACAACTATGAGAATGACACAGAAGAGAGGAAATTGTTGAATAAAGTCGTTATTTTTGTTTTGTTTTTGCACACAAAAGTGTTCTCGTCTCTTCATAACATTAAGGTTGAACCACTGCAGTCACATGACTGTTTTAACAATGTCTTTAGTTCCTTTCTGGGCATTGAAAGTGTTGATTATATTGCTGTCTATGGATAAGTCATATACCTCTCGGATTTCATCAAAAATATCTTAATTTGTGTTCTGAAGATGAACGAAGGTCTTACGGGTGTGGATCGACATGAGGGGGAGTGATTAATGACAGAATTTTCATTTTTGGGTGAACTAACCCTTTAAAATGCCTCCTTTTTTACTACATGTTTTATAACAGTAACTGTCTCACTCTCAACAGCATCTTCAAATACAGAGTTTACTAGTAAAGGCTTGATCAAGACCCTGTGAATGATATATGAATGTTGATTATCTGAGTGTTTACAGATGATCTCTATTGTTCTTCATTAAGAATACTTAATACAATCACATTTGCCCTGATGGCATCTTCAACTTTAAGCAGGAAAATACACAGCCTAAATGAGCCTGCTGAGCTTTGTCAGCGATAACTGCAATGACTTAATAGTTGGAGAAGGACGCATGTACAGAGAGGAAAACAACTGTTCGCATGTCAAGCATTTAAGACTGAGTTTAGATTGGGCTGTAGTTGCAATTAAGATACAACTGCGTACACAACTGTGTTCATATTGTCTCATGAGTTTCAGTCTGCTGCATCATGCATGACTTTGTAAACAGTAACTGGATTTCAAATGGCACTTATCTTCAGAGTAAAGCAGAGTAAAGCAAATTTTCCCCAGTTTCTTTTAAATTGAACTTGTTTATATTTGATGATATTTCATAACTACCAGAGTCTGGGTCACAATGCCACCACAGCGCTGCTGCACATTAACAAAAGGGAGAAGGTTAATATATGCAGGTCAATACAAAAGGCATGTCCCTAGAAATGTATAACGGATTCCAGATTTATTCCAACAGCCGAATAAATATTTATGGAATAAATTACTCTAGAATGATCTGCTATATCTGTTATTGTAATGGATCCACTGGTAGCAAGTGACAATTATTGTAACATTCTGTTTCTTGTTTTGACAGGCAGTTATTCTGATTAGTCTTGAATTATGATTGAAATTTTCTTGTAGAGTCAAAACCAAGCGGCAACCTCCCCCTTTCTCTCGTGAAGCCAATACGGAAGTAACTTAAACTGCGATTCATCGACTGGCCGCTAGGGACAGGCTCCAAAAGAGAGCAGAATCTCATAGAGTCCCATGTTAAATTGGCCAAGTTTATAGCAGAAAAAAACATGTTTACAAGTTGGTTCAAATTGTGGTTTTGGTCTATACTGCTGTTTTTGCCCTTCATGACAACTCTGAGGGGGGTGAATTTTTTTATAACTTATCCGTTTAAATTATATTAAGCCTTAAAGTTATGCATAATTAAGGGCGTGGTCACTTGAGTGACAGGTAGATTGCGCTGCTGTCTGTGAGCCGTCATGTTACCTCAGCTGCCGCTGAATTTGGCATCTCAGCCGTTTTTGTGCTTTTTTTCTTGATTATTTTATACAATAGAGCTTGGCAAACTACGTCACTGCGCATTGCATTCTGGGTAGTCGCCGCCATGTTTTAGGTCACGCTCAGGAGCGTACAATGACAATAAATACAACTCACCAGATGAAAAAACGACTGTAATTACGTTAATTTTTTTTAAAGAGCTGCTTGTACTTGCTGAGAATAAATGGATTTATATTTTAATCTCTTGTGTTCATTCGATCGCTCAGTCGTGTGGCCAGGACACGATATACACACGCAGGGCCGGCTCTAGCCCTTTGGTTGCCCTAGGCGAGATTGCCCTAGCCCCCCCCATACACAAATGCTACAAAGAATGTTCGAGGATATTTACCAAAATAAGTAATAAACTTAAGGAAGAAGGAAGATATACTATAGACCAGCATATAGAGTATAATAGACCAGTAGTGTTTGAGATTAATTAATGAGGAATGTCAATGTTTACTTGGAAACAAGTCACTGAAGTTTTAAATTGTGGATGAATAAACGGTATTCAAAGGTCTTACTTGCTTCAGGCTGAGTATCCCTGGTCTCAGTGGTCTGTGTTTCACTGGGGCCTGGAATACTAGATGTGACTTCGGTAAAGTTGGTTTTATATTCGCACATTCGGACATCCGTATTCAATAGCCTTGTTAATCACACTACATTGGACATTCAGTGGACATTCACAAGTAATATGCCATTAAAACAATACTTGCCTATTTTGATCGACTGTGAAAAATGTTGTAAGTTGACAATCGTTGGTTGTCAATATCATATCGCTGCTTAAAATTCGCAAACATTAATTTATTGCACATTTATTGGAAAGTCTGAATTTATCAGAAGTCTGAATGTGCGAATATAAAACCAACTTTACTAAGTAACACCACTATCAGCATAATGGTTACTGTATGTGTATGAGCCATGGTATGAGCCTGCTAGTTATAATGATGTAGAGTAGAGAGCAACTGTACTTTTCATAACTAGCATGCATACGTTATCCGAAATACTGGTCTTTTGACATTTACATCCATGTAGGTTATCAGTGAAGTTACGTTTGCTAGTAATACGTAACGTTAGCAAACTAGCAAAGTAACTAGCTAGCTAGTGATAGCTTAGTGACAGCAATGAAACGTTCAAGGTGATGATGCACAATACTAAGCAAATTTATTTCATTTAACACCTTAATGGCTGAGATGAGAAGATTTACCTCTATACTGGGTTTTCCTTTTATCTTCTTCCTTCTCCTTTCGTTCGTCCCTGTGCACCGGAGGGTATATTAGACCGCTTCATTTTCTTCATCAACTGCGCACTTGCCTAACGTAACGTAACGGCGACCCTAGAGGGCGCCCGCGCCCGCGCCCGCGCCCCCAACATATTTGTCGCCCTAGGCAACCGCCTAGTTCGCCTATAGCAATCGCCGGCCCTGTACACACACATAGAAATCATACTGACGCCTTCTATCGGACCACACACAGGACCAAAGTGATTTCTCTATTGCAGTTTTTAATAATTAAGTGGCACCGATATATCTGCCAGATAAATAATATACAATATAGATTGATCTCAGCCAGCATATCATCATATCGCCCTGCTTCTTCATGTTAAAGCATTAAGGGATAACATAACAGCATGACCATCTGTAATGCAGCTCTGAAATGAATTATATTGTGGAGTCGCTACACCAAGTAAGTTTTACTGGACCTAAATGGAATAAATACATGATTTCTTACAGAGAGAAGCTTAACAATGAATCAAACGTGTGCTGCTTTATGAACACGGAGAGTGATCGCAATGAGCTATTTCACAAATAACATTTCTAAACGTTTTTCGTACATTATTAATGGCGTGAGCACGTACATTTCAAACAGATCAGAAGTTATGAATCTGTAATAAATACAAATGACAAGCCACATTTGGTCAAGTTTATTTTCATTGAGTTTCACTTTCACCATTGTGTCGTTTCTAAGCTGGAAGGCAGAAAATGAGGAGCATGCTTAACGTGGAGGTATGCTTATTACGTTTACTTGGGGTTGCAATTCTGGGCTCACTGTACATATAGTTTCTATGGGAGGAGAACGTTTAACGTGAAATTAAACGCGTTGCATTCAAATTCTGGGCTGTTAGTATGATGTTTACTTACATTACGCCAGCATTACGCCACATTAAGCTTTTTATAATGTCCCGAAAATGGGACAAAATGGCGCTCCATTTCACACCCGTTTTCCACGCTGGTCAGTATATGCAGATAGTTAATAACACAGCCAGCGTTCACCATTCTAATATGTTTTTAACTGTATAATATAAATTTTAACATCTTCCTCCACTATTTCCCAGTCTCTACTGTACTGTCCGTGACCTAAAGTCCCAGAATGCAATGCGTTGCTGACGTCACGTTCCCAGACTCTATTATAAAATATGGCTTGCTGCATAATATTCGAGACTGATGTGTGTCTGTGTAGATGTGCATGCATGGGGAAGAGACACAGAACACACGTTGTTGGATCGTGGCATTGGCTGAAAGTTTTGATTGTGAGATTTACTACAATGACAATGGCGGAGGATATCAAAATCCGACAGCACTGCTTGGATTATAACAAAACTGCTGCACTATTTGAAAAAATATACTTTGGACACGGGCTCATTTGTTTGTTAGATACGATCGTATACAGTTTTACAACATAAAGGCTGTTCAGATTGCATCCCTTCTTGAAGAACGATGACAGAGAGCAGATCATTCAGAAGAAATGTGAAATGTTTTGTTTTGCAATGGACACTCATATTTTACCCAAGTGCCACAGATTGGATTCATCTCGCGATCTCTATTTCATTATAAAGGTATGAAGTCCCATTTGATTTTCCATGTTGTTATTTGCACACCCAACACTACGGTGTTGGAGGATCTATATGTTAAAAAACACCGTAGATTGACAGTAAACCTTTAGAACGTTCTGATGATAAAACTTATCTTCATTAATATTTTAGATCGTATCTAAGATAGATCCTTTGCCTGCTAACATGATCACGTCGAGCGAGGCGGGCGTGGTTTCAGCAACCAGTCATATCAGCTCAAACCACCTCCCCGCCTTTTTGCCCATTTTCAGTTATCCGGGAGTGATGTGCGGTGACGCGCAGCTAAGATGGCCGCGGCCTCATTTACGCTTCAAAACTGCTGTTCAGAACTCTATGGGTGACGTCACGGACGCTACGTCCATATTTTTTTACAGTCTATGGTCAAAACTTGTGCTCAATGTAATTTCCAGTGAAATTCTTCCCAGTAATTTAGTATAAATTAACCTTAACTACTTTTTTTCCTTCAAACTTGTATCTGTAACAGGTGGTGGCTATACGAATAAAAGAACCAACTACAAAAGAAACTACAGCTGGTCCAAAATGCAGCAGCTAGAGTTCTTACTAGAACTAGGAAGTATGATCATATTAGCCCAGTTCTGTCAACACTGCATTGGCTCCCTGGTAAACATCGTATAAATTTTAAAATCTTGCTACTTACCTATAAAGTACTAAATGGTTTAGCTCCTCAGTACCTGAGTGAGCTCTTAATGCATTATAGTCCTTATAGAAATATAGACTAAAAATGCATCTCTTTAACCTGGCATACACATAACACACAATCTACTTCTATAATTCAAATCATGTAAATTGTTAGGTTGCATAGATTAGGTCAGCCGAAACCGGGAATACTTCCCATAACACCTGATGTACTCGCTACATCATAAGAAGAATGGCATCTACTGTGGGATTACAAATTTAAGAATCTGTTTAAGATCTGCTGATCCTACATCCTGACATGACATATCACCAGTGATGGGAATAACGGCGTTATAAATAAACGGCGTTACTAACGCTGTTACTTTTTCAAGCGAATTACTTTTTCTCCCATTACAACGCCGTTACCGTTACTGGCAAAAAAATGCCGCGTTACTTTAATTGAGCTCCCTGAAGCGGTTTTCATCCAAGTAAGCTCTCTCTCATAGGACCTGCAAAGATTTTTCTTTGGTGTGTGCTGCGGTTAGTCATACACAATAATTTTAAACTGATAATTATGTACGATGCTCTGTCTGTGTGTGTGTGTGTCAGAGCATGCGAGCTAAGCGCGAGCTCAAGCCAGAATTCCCTTTGTGACATGCTGGATCGAAAATATGTGAAATAAGTTTTTCTAGTCAACTAGTAGTTGTTCATTTAAGCCATTAGTTGACTAATCACATTTATATTAATTTAATTTCTTAAATACTGGAGAGAATAAACTAATAATGAGCGTTTATGTAATGGCTATGCACTCAAGCGCATGCATAACGCTTGCCATAAAGAACCGGCAAAAGTAATGATTATGAATATGACAAAAAACAGCAAGGATACATTTTAATTGTTTATTAATAAAGTAATGTTTTCTGAATCAGTGTCGGCTGCAAAGATGGAGTTGATATTGCCGACTCTCATCATCTCTGCATATACTGGAGTCTGACCCTACCCATAAGTTATCCCAAAAATCAGAGGAAATGATAGATGATTAACACTGATGTAGAAGCACCAATTCATGATTTTAAGCCTAAACTTGACATAATCTGTAAACTTGTCCCTCAAATCTGATTGGTTGATTTGAATGTTGTTCCAGGATCAATAAAAATATTGACCCAGGAACATGCTGAACTCAGAAAAATCAGGTTATGCTACTGGCACTTCAGAATCACAGATTCTATGTGTTGAAAGAATGACCAATATAAGAATTTTCACTGGAAAATATCATCTGAACAAGTAACATGTCTGCCACTTTTGTTCTCACCAACTGAGGGGAAAATCATTAGCCTACAATAAATCGTGCTGACAATGATGATTAAATCTAACGATCGTTTAGCTCGATCATGCCAAACCGTGCAAATTATTATTACTGTTATATTGTTCTCAAATTGTTAATGTTAACAACATCAGCATTGCGTGACTATGTGTATTTAGTGTGTATTAGTGTTACCTGTAGATTTCAATTTCTGTATCCACTCCACAGTCCAAAGTCTTTTGCTTTTTGACTAGGGGTGAATCTCCAGTTGTCACTGATGATTATCATTTGGACCTTTCTGGATTACAATCCGCCATCAAAATGATACATTTAATTATTTCAGCTGCTGTGAGAAAAGGCTATAAATGATCCGCTACCAGCAGTGTCCTCCCGTGATAAAACCGATTAGCCTCCTTTCTGTTTACAGACGTGACGTAATGATGCAAAGATGAACTGCTGCATGCTCGAATTTCCCACAAGAATGGTCGCTCTTATTATAAAACATTATTACAAGCTTACCTTTGTGAATCGAGCTAAGATAATGAGATAGTTTTGAACACTGGCTGGATATGTACTTGCTCAAAAATTGATTTTGGATCATTTTTAACCAAAAAAAGTTACAGACTGCAGCTTTAAGGTAAAGATAATGACATCAGATGAATGATTCTGTCAAGTAACATTTCCAGCAAGAGTTTTCTGCCAGTTCCTGTTCTCTTTATTGTATGTCTAATGAGTCAGATTACTGAGATTCTCACCTTGTGTCTTTAATGGCTCTTGGAGCCCCTGTCCCATTTATTGAATAGTTATACTGATTGGTTTAGCACCTATGCATTTGAACGACACTGTTATGCTGATTAGATCAGGGCTGGGGAAATGCCAGGAACGGGCTGATTCCTGCACTGCATTTGCATGCTTTGTTTAGACTGTCTCCACCTCTACTGTATGCATCCCTCCCCCTTGAATGTATATAAACTACAACGTACACTGCCTTAGTTAGACTTGGATGACTACAGCGACGCACAGCACGTTTCTCAAGATATCCCAATGTCTCCTGGTCTCTGCTTCGACAAGGAAAAAGGTTCCTACAGTACGCTAATATTAGTCTCTCTCTGTTTATCCTGAGGTTTTCCGTAGTCTGACAGATCCAGGTCGTATCCAGATGAGATGAAGGACATAATGACAACACAGCCCTGCAAACAAGCCTGCATTGGCCCTTTACCCTTTACGGGCCCACTTAGGGCTAGTGTAAGGGCCCCCAGCAGGCTGCCAGTGCTGGGCCCCCGAGAATTTGCTCATTGGCAAAACGTTGGCCCCTTAGCGCTGGCCCTGCACGGGCAGCCCTCACTTAACCCCCAGGAATCCCTCACTGGGCCCATACAGGGCCACACTATTAATCTACAACAATAAATCTGGCAGCACAGGGTGCCACACATTTACCATTAATGAACGGTTAATGATCCTTAAAAAAATAATGGTAAATGACTGGCAGGGGCATCTGCCACTCAAATATTCTCTAAATCATACTCTGTAATAGAGTTTGGGTACTCGGACTCAAGTCCAATTTTCAATGAACTCGGACTTGGCACGCACTCGGGTGAATTTGTACTCGGACTTGACACGGACTTGGACATTTTGGACTCGGAAAATTTATATATATATATATATATATATATATATATATGTGAGCAATGAGCAACTGTCAACTTGAGATTTGAAATGTTCCTTCGTTGCTAGTTCTGAAGTGACGTTTTAGAGTTAGTAACGAAGGTTTGGTCCAACTGTCAACTTGAGATTTGAATCCATGGCGGAAGGAAGGAACATCAACATCTAAAAGTTTTGTATGAAAGAAATAGTCAAACTGGTTTGGAATAAGTAAAGATGCTGAGATCTAGACAGATCTGTTAGCATTTAATGTTCTGTTGCTGCTGGTCATGTGACAGTGTTTTCAGCTTATTTAAATAAGGAGATTTTACTTTACTGCCAGTCATTTGACCATTTTATCATCTGATTTGTTATTGTATTAATTACAGATTATTTTTGTAATTTTACATACATTTGCTACATTTACAGAAAATACTGTATATAAATAGAGCCAAACAGAGAATGGGAAACGAAAGTGGGCTGCTTACACAAAACATGCTCTGGGCCCGAACGGGCTGGCCCACACTGGGCCATCATGGGCTTAAAGGGTCATGAAACCCCTGGCCAGAACACATTTTTTTGAGCTGTGAACATATATGTATAGGCTGCACATCACTGAAAACACTAAATGTCTAAATAAAAAAAATCAGTTGTATGTCTGTTATTAATTAAGAAGAATTCTCAGAGAATCATGCAAAAGACCTGTCTAACACTGCATGATTATCGTTAATTAACAGAAAGCTCAAGGTATAATGGATAGCCCAGCATTGTATTGAATATGAATCTTCAGTTGAGGTACATAATAGGTAGAATGTGTGCCAATTATTTGTCAAGAGAGGATTACAGGTAGGGACTGGTGTAATCAAGCTTAGCCTTGTTTTAAAATTGTCCATTTTGGTTCGCTTCCCCAAATGGTATTTGATAATGTAGCTTTGTTTCAGAAGCTCCAGTGGCGCAATCGGTCAGCGCGCGGTACTTATAAGGCAGTACGTAGCAGAGCAATGCCGAGGTTGTGAGTTCGAGCCTCACCTGGAGCATGGTTTTAGAAAGCAAATGACAATATAGTAGCAAAAGTGTTCAAAGATCGGCTGAACATTGCTTTGATGTTATTAATTAGAAGAATGATTAGGGAATGGTGCAAAAGACCTTTTTAACATTGGATGACTATCTTAAAGAAGTAGAATATTCAAGGACTAACTTTAAAAGATTGTTATTACAAAGAATCAACATCATGATTATAGCGCTAGTAGGTATAATGCCCACATGGTTGTTGGTATTTGACTTTGTTTCAGAAGCTCCAGTGGTGCAATCGGTCAGCGCGCGGTACTTATAAGGCAGTACGTAGCAGAGCAATGCCGAGGTTGTGAGTTCGAGCCTCACCTGGAGCATGGTTTTAGAAAGCAAATGACAATATAGTAGCAAAAGTGTTCAAAGACTGAGAAAAATCGGCTGAACATTGCTTTGATGTCATTAATTAAAAGAATGATTAGGGAATGGTGCAAAAGACCTTTTTAACATTGGATGACTATCTTAAAGAAGTAGAATATTCAAGGACTAACTTGAAATATTTTTTTGACACACAACATCAATTTATAGCGCTAGTAGGTACGATGCCCACATGGTTGTTGGTATTTGACTTTGTTTCAGAAGCTCCAGTGGCGCAATCGGTCAGCGCGTGGTACTTATAAGGCAGTACGTAGCAGAACAATCCGAGGTTGTGAGTTCGACCTCACCTGGAGCATGGTTTTAGAAAGCAATGACAATATAGTAGCAAAGTGTCAAGGTCTAAATAATAAAAAAAAAAAAACGGTTGATCGTTGTATGTCTGTTATGAATTAAGAAGAATTCTCAGAGAATCATGCAAAAGACCTGTCTCCCTAACACTGCATGATTATCGTTAATTAACAGAAAGCTCAAGGTATAATGGATAGCCCAGCATTGTTTGAATATGAATCTTCAGTTGAGGTACATAATAGGTAGAATGTGTGCCAATTATTTGTCAAGAGGATTACAGGTAGGGACTGGTGTAATCAAGCTTAGCCTTGTTTTAAAATTGTCCATTTTGGTTCGCTTCCCCAAATGGTATTTGATAATGTAGCTTTGCTTCAGAAGCTCCAGTGGCGCAATCGGTCAGCGCGCGGTACTTATAGGCAGTACGTAGCAGAGCAATGCCGAGGTTGTGAGTTCGAGCCTCACCTGGAGCATGGTTTTAGAAAGCAAATGACAATTAGTAGCAAAGTGTTCAAAGATCGGCTGAACATTGCTTTGATGTTATTAATTAGAAGAATGATTAGGGAATGGTGCAAAGACCTTTGAAACTTTGGATGACTATCTTAAAGAAGTAATATTCAAGACTAACTTTAAAAGATTTTTATTACAAAGAATCACATCATGATTATAGCGCTAGTAGGTACGATGCCCACATGGTTGTTGGTATTTGACTTTGTTTCAGAAGCTCCAGTGGCGCAATCGTCAGCGCGCGGTACTTATAAGGCAGTACGTAGCAGAGCAATGCCGAGGTTGTGAGTTCAAGCCTCACCTGGAGCATGGTTTTTAGAAAGCAATGACAATATAGTAGCAAAAGTGTTCAAAGATCGCTGAACATTGCTTTGATGTCATTAATTAGAAGAATGATTAGGGAATGGTGCAAAAGACCTTTTAAACTTTGATGACTATCTTAAAGAAGTAGAATATCAAGGACTACTTAAAGTTGTTATTACAAAGATCAACCTCATGATTATAGCGCTAGTAGGTAATGCCCACATGGTTGTTGGCATTTGACTTTGTTCAGAAGCTCCAGTGGCGCATCTGCGCAATCGGTCAGCGCGCGGTACTTTAAGGCAGTACGTAGCAGAGCAATGCCGAGGTTGTGAGTTCGAGCCTCACCTGGAGCATGGTTTTAGAAAGCAAATGACAATATAGTAGCAAAAGTTTCAAAGATCGGCTGAACATTGCTTTGATGTCATTAATTAGAAGAATTATGAATGGTGCAAAAGACCTTTTTAACATTGGATGACTATCTTAAAGAAGTAGAATATTCAAGGACTAACTTTAAAAGATTGTTTATTACAAAGAATCAACCTCATGATTATAGCGCTAGTAGTACATGCCCACATGGTTGTTGGTATTTGACTTTGTTTCAGAAGCTCCTGGCGCAATCTTCAGCGCGCGGTACTTATAAGGCAGTACGTAGCAGAGCAATGCCGAGTTGTGAGTTTCGAGCCTCACCTGGAGCATGGTTTTTTAAAAGTAAATGTCAATATAGTAGCAAAGTGTTCAAGGTCTAAATAAAAAAAAAAAAACGGTTGATCGTTGTATGTCTGTTAATTAGAAGAATTCTCAGAGATCATGCAAAGCCTGTCTAACACTGCATGATTATCGTAATTAACAAAAGCTCAAGGTATAGGATCAGCATTGTATTGAATATGAATCTTCAGTTGAGGTACATATAGGTAGAATGTGCCAATTTTTGTTAAGAGAGGATTACAGTAGGGACTGGTGTAATCAAGCTTAGCCTTGTTTTAATTGTCCATTTTGGTTCGCTTCCCCAAATGGTTTTGATAATGTAGCTTTGCTTCAGAAGCTCCAGTGGCGCAATCGGTCAGGCGCGGTACTTATAAGGCAGTACGTAGCAGAGCAATGCCGAGGTTGTGAGTTCAAGCCTCACCTGGAGATGGTTTTAGAAAGCAAATGACAATATAGTAGCAAAAGTGTTTCAAAGATCGGCTGAACATTGCTTTTGATGTTATTTTAGAAGAATGATTAGGGAATGGTGCAAAAGACCTTTAAACTTTTGATGACTATCTTAAGAAGTAGAATATTCAAGGACTAACTTTAAAAGATTGTTATTACAAAGAATCAACCTCATGATTATAGCGCTAGTAGGTAAAATGCCCACATGGTTGTTGCATTTGACTTTGTTTCAGAGCTCCAGTGGCGCAATCGGTCAGCAATCGCGCGGTACTTATAAGGCATACGTAGCAGAGCAATGCCGAGGTTGTGAGTTCAACCTCACCTGAGCATGGTTTTAGAAAGCAAATGACAATATAGTAGCAAAAGTGTTGAAGATCGCTGACATTGCTTTGATGTCATTAATTAAAGAATGATTAGGGAATGGTGCAAAAACCTTTTAACATTGGATGACTATCTTAAAGAATAGAATATTCAAGGACTAACTTTAAAAGATTGTTATTACAAAGAATCAACCTCATGATTATAGCGCTAGTAGGTACGATGCCCACATGGTTGTTGGTATTTGACTTTGTTTCGAAGCTCCAGTGGCGCAATCGGTCAGCGCGCGTACTTATAAGGCAGTACGTAGCAGAGCAATGCCGAGGTTGTGAGTTCGAGCCTCACCTGGAGCATGGTTTTAGAAAGTAAATGACAATATAGTAGCAAAAGTGTTCAAGGTCTAAATAATAAAAAAAAAAAAAACGGTTGATCGTTGTATGTCTGTTATGAATAAGAAGAATTCTCAGAGAATCATGCAAAGACCTGTCTAACACTGCATGATTATCGTTAATTAACAGAAAGCTCAAGGTATAATGGATAGCCCAGCATTGTATTGAATATGAATCTTCATTGAGGTACATAATAGGTGAATGTGTGCCAATTATTGTTAAGAGAGGATTACAGGTAGGACTGGTGTAATCAAGCTTAGCCTTGTTTTAAAATTGTCCATTTTGGTTCGCTTCCCCCAAATGGTATTTGATAATGTAGCTTTGCTTCAGAAGCTCCAGTGGCGCAATCGGTCAGCGCGCGGTACTTATAAGGCAGTACGTAGCAGAGCAATGCCGAGGTTGTGAGTTCGAGCCTCACCTGGAGCATGGTTTTAGAAAGCAAATGACAATATAGTAGCAAAAGTGTTCAAAAATCGGCTGAACATTGCTTTGATGTCATTAATTAGAGAATGATTAGGGAATGGTGCAAAAGACCTTTTAAACTTTGGATGACTATCTTAAAGAAGTAGAATATTCAAGGACTAACTTTAAAAGATTGTTATTACAAAGAATCAACATCATGATTATAGCGCTAGTAGGTACGATGCCCACATGGTTGTTGGTATTTGACTTTGTTTCAGAAGCTCCAGTGGCGCAATCGGTCAGCGCGCGGTACTTATAAGGCAGTACGTAGCAGAGCAATGCCGAGGTTGTGAGTTCGAGCCTCACCTGGAGCATGGTTTTAGAAAGCAAATGACAATATAGTAGCAAAAGTGTTCAAAGACTGACTTGAAAAATCGGCTGAACATTGCTTTGATGTCATTAATTAAGAATGATTAGGGAATGGTGCAAAAGACCTTTTTAACATTGGATGACTATCTTAAAGAAGTAGAATATTCAAGGACTAACTTTAAAAGATTGTTATTAGAATCAACATCATGATTATAGCGCTAGTAGGTACGATGCCCACATGGTTGTTGCTATTTGACTTTGTTTCAGAAGCTCCAGTGGCGCAATCGGTCAGCGCGCGGTACTTATAAGGCAGTACGTAGCAGAGCAATGCCGAGGTTGTGAGTTCGAGCCTCACCTGGAGCATGGTTTTAGAAAGCAAATGACAATATAGTAGCAAAAGTGTTCAAAAATCGGCTGAACATTGCTTTGATGTCATTAATTAGAAGAATGATTAGGGAATGGTGCAAAAGACCTTTTAAACTTTGGATGACTATCTTAAAGAAGTAGAATATTCAAGGACTAACTTTAAAAGATTGTTATTACAAAGAATCAACATCATGATTATAGCGCTAGTAGGTACGATGCCCACATGGTTGTTGGTATTTGACTTTGTTTCAGAAGCTCCAGTGGCGCAATCGGTCAGCGCGCGGTACTTATAAGGCAGTACGTAGCAGAGCAATGCCGAGGTTGTGAGTTCGAGCCTCACCTGGAGCATGGTTTTAGAAAGCAAATGACAATATAGTAGCAAAAGTGTTCAAGGTCTAAATAATAAAAAAAAACGGTTGATCGTTGTATGTCTGTTATGAATTAAGAAGAATTCTCAGAGAATCATGCAAAAGACCTGTCTAACACTGCATGATTATCGTTAATTAACAGAAAGCTCAAGGTATAATGGATAGCCCAGCATTGTATTGAATATGAATCTTCAGTTGAGGTACATAATAGGTAGAATGTGTGCCAATTATTTGTCAAGAGAGGATTACAGGTAGGGACTGGTGTAATCAAGCTTAGACTTGTTTTAAAATTGTCCATTTTGGTTCGCGCCCCAAATGGTATTTGATAATGTAGCTTTGCTTCAGAAGCTCCAGTGGCGCAATCGGTCAGCGCGCGGTACTTATAAGGCAGTACGTAGCAGAGCAATGCCGAGGTTGTGAGTTCGAGCCTCACCTGGAGCATGGTTTTAGAAAGCAAATGACAATATAGTAGCAAAAGTGTTCAAAGACTGACTTGAAAGATCGGCTGAACATTGCTTTGATGTCATTAATTAGAAGAATGATTAGGGAATGGTGCAAAAGACCTTTTAAACTTTGGATGACTATCTTAAAGTAGTAGAATATTCAAGGACTAACTTTAAAAGATTGTTATTACAAAGAATCAACATCATGATTATAGCGCTAGTAGGTACGATGCCCACATGGTTGTTGGTATTTGACTTTGTTTCAGAAGCTCCAGTGGCGCAATCGGTCAGCGCGCGGTACTTATAAGGCAGTACGTAGCAGAGCAATGCCGAGGTTGTGAGTTCGAGCCTCACCTGGAGCATGGTTTTAGAAAGCAAATGTCAATATAGTAGCAAAAGGTTCAAGGTCTAAATAATAAAAAAAAAACGGTTGATCGTTGTATGTCTGTTATTAATTAAGAAGAATTCTCAGAGAATCATGCAAAAGACCTGTCTAACACTGCATGATTATCGTTAATTAACAGACAGTTCAAGGTATAATGGATAGCCCAGCATTGTATTGAATATGAATCTTCAGTTGAGGTACATAATAGGTAGAATGTGTGCCAATTATTTGTCAAGAGAGGATTACAGGTAGGGACTGGTGTAATCAAGCTTAGCCTTGTTTTAAAATTGTCCATTTTGGTTCGCTTCCCCAAATGGTATTTGATAATGTAGCTTTGCTTCAGAAGCTCCAGTGGCGCAATCGGTCAGCGCGCGGTACTTATAAGGCAGTACGTAGCAGAGCAATGCCGAGGTTGTGAGTTCGAGCCTCACCTGGAGCATGGTTTTAGAAAGCAAATGACAATATAGTAGCAAAAGTGTTCAAAGATTGGCTGAACATTGCTTTGATGTCATTAATTAGAAGAATGATTAGGGAATGGTGCAAAAGACCTTTTTAACTTGGATGACTATCTTAAAGAAGTAGAATATTCAAGGACTAACTTTAAAAGATTGTTATTACAAAGAATCAACCTCATGATTATAGCGCTAGTAGGTAAATGCCCACATGGTTGTGGCATTTGACTTTGTTTTCAGAAGCTCCAGTGGCGCAATCGGTCAGCGCGCGGTACTTATAAGGCAGTACGTAGCAGAGCAATGCCGAGGTTGTGAGTTCGAGCCCACCTGGAGCATGGTTTTAGAAAGCAAATGACAATATAGTAGCAAAAGTGTTTCAAAGATCGGCTGAACATTGCTTTGATGTCATTAATTAGAAGAATGATTAGGGAATGGTGCAAAGACCTTTTTAACTTTGGATGACTATCTTAAAGAAGTAGAATATTCAAGGACTAACTTTAAAAGATTGTTATTACAAAGAATCAACCTCATGATTATAGCGCTAGTAGGTACGATGCCCACATGGTTGTTGGTATTTGACTTTGTTTCAGAAGCTCCAGTGGCGCAATCGGTCAGCGCGCGGTACTTATAAGGCAGTACGTAGCAGAGCAATGCCGAGGTTGTGAGTTCGAGCCTCACCTGGAGCATGGTTTTAGAAAGCAAATGCAATATAGTAGCAAAAGTGTCAAGGTCTAAATAATAAAAAAAAAAAATCGGTTGAACGTTGTATGTCTGTTATTAATTAAGAAGAATTCTCAGAGAATCATGCAAAAGACCTGTCTAACACTGCATGATTATCGTTAATTAACAGAAAGTCAAGGTATAATGGATAGCCCAGCATTGTATTGAATATGAATCTTCAGTTGAGGTACATAATAGGTAGAATGTGTGCCAATTATTTGTCAAGAGAGGATTACAGGTAGGGACTGGTGTAATCAAGCTTAGCCTTGTTTTAAAATTGTCCATTTTGGTTCGCTTCCCCAAATGGTATTTGAATGTAGCTTTGCTTCAGAAGCTCCAGTGGCGCAATCGGTCAGCGCGCGGTACTTATAAGGCAGTACGTAGCAGAGCAATGCCGAGGTTGTGAGTTCGAGCCTCACCTGGAGCATGGTTTTAGAAAGCAAATGACAATATAGTAGCAAAAGTGTTCAAAGATCGGCTGAACATTGCTTTGATGTCATTAATTAGAAGAATGATTAGGGAATGGTGCAAAAGACCTTTTTAACATTGGATGACTATCTTAAAGAAGTAGAATATTCAAGGACTAACTTTAAAAGATTGTTATTACAAAGAATCAACATCATGATTATAGCGCTAGTAGGTACGATGCCCCATGGTTGTTGGCATTTGACTTTGTTTCAGAAGCTCCAGTGGCGCAATCGGTCAGCGCGCGGTACTTATAAGGCAGTACGTAGCAGAGCAATGCCGAGGTTGTGAGTTCGAGCCTCACCTGGAGCATGGTTTTAGAAAGCAAATGACAATATAGTAGCAAAAGTGTTCAAAGATCGGCTGAACATTGCTTTGATGTCATTAATTAGAAGAATGATTAGGGAATGGTGCAAAAGACCTTTTAAACTTTGGATGACTATCTTAAAGAGTAGAATATTCAAGGACTAACTTTAAAAGATTGTTATTACAAAGAATCAACATCATGATTATAGCGCTAGTAGGTACGATGCCCACATGGTTGTTGGTATTTGACTTTGTTTCAGAAGCTCCAGTGGCGCAATCGGTCAGCGCGCGGTACTTATAAGGCAGTACGTAGCAGAGCAATGCCGAGGTTGTGAGTTCGAGCCTCACCTGGAGCATGGTTTTAGAAAGAAATGTCAATATAGTAGCAAAAGTGTTCAAGGTCTAAATAATAAAAAAAAAACGGTTTGATTGTTTGTGTCTGTTATGATTTTAGAAGAATTCTCAGAGAATCATGCAAAAGACCTGTCTAACACTGCATGATTATCGTTAATTAACAGAAAGCTCAAGGTATAATGGATAGCCCAGCATTGTATTGAATATGAATCTTCAGTGGAGGTACATAATAGGTAGAATGTGTGCCAATTATTTGTCAAGAGAGGATTACAGGTAGGGACTGGTGTAATCAAGCTTAGCCTTGTTTTAAAATTGTCCATTTTGGTTCGCTTCCCCAAATGGTATTTGATAATGTAGCTTTGCTTCAGAAGCTCCAGTGGCGCAATCGGTCAGCGCGCGGTACTTATAAGGCAGTACGTAGCAGAGCAATGCCGAGGTTGTGAGTTCAAGCCTCACCTGGAGCATGGTTTTAGAAAGCAAATGACAATATAGTAGCAAAAGTGTTCAAAAATCGGCTGAACATTGCTTTGATGTCATTAATTAGAAGAATGATTAGGGAATGGTGCAAAAGACCTTTTAAACTTTGGATGACTATCTTAAAGTAGTAGAATATTCAAGGACTAACTTGAAATATTTTTTTGACACAGAATCAACATCATGATTATAGCGCTAGTAGGTACGATGCCCCATGTTGTTGGTATTTGACTTTGTTTCAGAAGCTCCAGTGGCGCAATCGGTCAGCGCGCGGTACTTATAAGGCAGTACGTAGCAGAGCAATGCCGAGGTTGTGAGTTCGAGCCTCACCTGGAGCATGGTTTTAGAAAGCAAATGACAATATAGTAGCAAAAGTGTTCAAAAATCGGCTGAACATTGCTTTGATGTCATTAATTAGAAGAATGATTAGGGAATGGTGCAAAAGACCTTTTTAACATTGGATGACTATCTTAAAGTAGTAGAATATTCAAGGACTAACTTTAAAGATTGTTATTACACAGAATCAACATCATGATTATAGCGCTAGTAGGTACGATGCCCACATGGTTGTTGGCATTTGACTTTGTTTCAGAAGCTCCAGTGGCGCAATCGGTCAGCGCGCGGTACTTATAAGGCAGTACGTAGCAGAGCAATGCCGAGGTTGTGAGTTCGGGCCTCACCTGGAGCATGGTTTTAGAAAGCAAATGACAATATAGTAGCAAAAGTGTTCAAAGATCGGCTGAACATTGCTTTGATGTCATTAATTAGAAGAATGATTAGGAATGGTGCAAAAACCTTTTAACATTGGATGACTATCTTAAAGTAGTAGAATATTCAAGGACTAACTTGAAATATTTTTTTGACACAGAATCAACCTCATGATTATAGCGCTAGTAGGTACGATGCCCACATGGTTGTTGGTATTTGACTTTGTTTCAGAAGCTCCAGTGGCGCAATCGGTCAGCGCGCGGTACTTATAAGGCAGTACGTAGCAGAGCAATGCCGAGGTTGTGAGTTCGAGCCTCCCTGGAGCATGGTTTTAGAAAGCAAATGACAATATAGTAGCAAAAGTTTCAAAGACTGACAAAAATCGCTGAACATTGCTTGATGTCATTAATTAAAGAATGATTAGGAATGGTGCAAAAGACCTTTTTAACATGGATGACTATCTTAAAGAAGTAGAATATTCAAGGACTAACTTGAAATATTTTTTTGACACAGAATCAACATCATGATTATAGCGCTAGTAGGTACGATGCCCACATGGTTGTTGGTATTTGACTTTGTTTCAGAAGCTCCAGTGGCGCAATCGGTCAGCGCGCGGTACTTATAAGGCAGTACGTAGCAGAGCAATGCCGAGGTTGTGAGTTCGAGCCTCACCTGGAGCATGGTTTTAGAAAGCAAATGACAATATAGTAGCAAAAGTGTTCAAAAATCGGCTGAACATTGCTTTGATGTCATTAATTAGAAGAATGATTAGGGAATGGTGCAAAAGACCTTTTAAACTTTGGATGACTATCTTAAAGAAGTAGAATATTCAAGGACTAACTTTAAAAGATTGTTATTACAAAGAATCAACATCATGATTATAGCGCTAGTAGGTACGATGCCCACATGGTTGTTGGTATTTGACTTTGTTTCAGAAGCTCCAGTGGCGCAATCGGTCAGCGCGCGGTACTTATAAGGCAGTACGTAGCAGAGCAATGCCGAGGTTGTGAGTTCGAGCCTCACCTGGAGCATGGTTTTAGAAAGCAAATGTCAATATAGTAGCAAAAGTGTTCAAGGTCTAAATAATAAAAAAAAAAAACGGTTGATCGTTGTATCTCTGTTATTAATTAAGAAGAATTCTCAGAGAATCATGCTAAAGACCTGTCTAACACTGCATGATTATCGTTAATTAACAGAAAGTTCAAGGTATAATGGATAGCCCAGCATTGTATTGAATATGAATCTTCAGTTGAGGTACATAATAGGTAGAATGTGTGCCAATTATTTGTCAAGAGAGGATTACAGGTAGGGACTGGTGTAATCAAGCTTAGCCTTGTTTTAAAATTGTCCATTTTGGTTCGCTTCCCCAAATGGTATTTGATAATGTAGCTTTGCTTCAGAAGCTCCAGTGGCGCAATCGGTCAGCGCGCGGTACTTATAAGGCAGTACGTAGCAGAGCAATGCCGAGGTTGTGAGTTCGAGCCTCACCTGGAGCATGGTTTTAGAAAGCAAATGACAATATAGTAGCAAAAGTGTTCAAAGATCGGCTGAACATTGCTTTGATGTCATTAATTAGAAGAATGATTAGGGAATGGTGCAAAAGACCTTTAACATTGGATGACTATCTTAAAGAAGTAGAATATTCAAGGACTAACTTTAAAAGATTGTTATTACAAGAATCAACCTCATGATTATAGCGCTAGTAGGTATAATGCCCACATGGTTGTTGGTATTTGACTTTGTTTCAGAAGCTCCAGTGGCGCAATCGGTCAGCGCGCGGTACTTATAAGGCAGTACGTAGCAGAGCAATGCCGAGGTTGTGAGTTCGAGCCTCACCTGGAGCATGGTTTTAGAAAGCAAATGACAATATAGTAGCAAAAGTGTTCAAAGATCGGCTGAACATTGCTTTGATGTCATTAATTAGAAGAATGATTAGGGATGGTGCAAAAGACCTTTTTAAACATTGGATGACTATCTTAAAGTAGTAGAATATTCAAGGACTACTTGAAATATTTTTTGACACAGAATCAACACTCATGATTATAGCGCTAGTAGGTACGATGCCCACATGGTTGTTGGTATTTGACTTTGTTTCAGAAGCTCCAGTGGCGCAATCGGTCAGCGCGCGGTACTTATAAGGTACGTAGCAGAGCAATGCCGAGGTTGTGAGTTCGAGCCTCACCTGGAGCATGGTTTTAGAAAGCAAATGACAATATAGTAGCAAAAGTGTTCAAGAAAAATGAACATTGCTTTGATGTCATTAATTAAGAATATTAGGAATGGTGCAAAAGACCTTTTTAACATGGATGACTATCTTAAAGAAGTAGTATTCAAGACTAACTTGAATATTTTTTTGACACAGAATCACATCATGATTATAGCGCTAGTAGGTACGATTCCCACATGGTTGTTGGTATTTGCTTGTTTCAGAAGCTCCAGGCGCAATCGTCAGCGCGCGGTACTTATAAGGCAGTACGTAGCAGAGCAATGCCGAGGTTGTGAGTTCGAGCCTCACCTGGAGCATGGTTTTAGAAAGCAATGACAATATAGTAGCAAAAAGTGTTCAAAAACGGCTGAACATTGCTTGATGTCATTAATTAGAAGAAGATTAGGGAATGGTGCAAAAGACCTTTTAAACTTTGATGACTATCTTAAGAAGTAGAATATTCAAGGACTAACTTTAAAAGATTGTTATTACAAGAATCAACATCATGTTATAGCGCTAGTAGGTACGATGCCCACTGGTTGTTGGTATTTGACTTTGTTTCAGAAGCTCCAGTGGCGCAATCGGTCAGCGCGCGTACTTATAAGGCAGTACGTAGCAGAGCAATGCCGAGGTTGTGAGTTCGAGCCTCACCTGGAGCATGGTTTTAGAAAGCAAATGACAATATAGTAGCAAAAGTGTTCAAAGATGACTTGGCTGAACATTGCTTTGATGTCATTAATTAGAAGAATGATTAGGGAATGGTGCAAAAGACCTTTTAAACTTTGGATGACTATCTTAAAGAGTAGAATATCAAGGACTAACTTTAAAAGATTGTTATTACAAAGAATCAACATCAGATTATAGCGCTAGTAGGTACGATGCCCACATGGTTGTTGGTATTTGACTTTGTTTCAGAAGCTCCAGTGGCGCAATCAGTCGCGCGCGGTACTTATAAGGCAGTACGTAGCAGAGCAATGCCGAGGTTGTGAGTTCGAGCCTCACCTGGAGCATGGTTTTAGAAAGTAATGTCAATATAGTAGCAAAAGTGTTCAAGGTCTATAAATAAAAAAAAAAAACGGTTGATTGTTGTATGTCTGTTATGAATTTAAAGAATTCTCAGGAATCATGCAAAAGACCTGTCTAACACTGCATGATTATCGTTAATTAACAGAAAGCTCAAGGTAATGGATAGCCCAGCATTGTATTGAATATGAATCTTCATGGAGGTACATAATAGGTAGAATGTGTGCCAATTTTTGTCGAGAGGATTACAGGTAGGGACTGTGTAATCAAGCTTAGCCTTGTTTTAAAATTGTCCATTTGGTTCGCTTCCCAAATGGTATTGATAATGTAGCTTGCTTCAAAGCTCCAGTGGCGCAATCGGTCAGCGCGCGGTACTTATAAGGCAGTACGTAGCAGAGCAATGCCGAGGTTGTGAGTTCGAGCCTCACCTGGAGCATGGTTTTAGAAAGCAAATGACAATATAGTAGCAAAAGTGTTTCAAAATCGGCTGAACATTGCTTTGATGTCATTAATTAGAAGAATGATTAGGATGGTGCAAAAGACCTTTTAAACTTTGGATGACTATCTTAAAGTAGTAGAATATTCAGACTAACTTAAATTTTTTTTACAAGAATCAATCATGATTATAGCGCTAGTAGGTACGATGCCCACATGATTGTTGGATTTGACTTTGTTTCAGAAGCTCCAGTGGCGCAATCGGTCAGCGCGCGGTACTTATAAGGCAGTACGTAGCAGAGCAATGCCGAGGTTGTGAGTTCGAGCCTCACCTGGAGCATGGTTTAGAAAGCAAATGACAATATAGTAGCAAAGTGTTCAAAGACTGTTCAAAAATCGGCTGAATTGCTTTGATGTCTTATAAAAGAATGATTAGGGAATGGTGCAAAAGACCTTTTAACATTGGATGAACTATCTTAAAAGTAGTAGAATATTCAAGGACTAACTTTAAAAGATTGTTATACAAAGAATCAACATCATGATTATAGCGCTAGTAGGTACGATGCCCACATGATTGTTGGCATTTGACTTTGTTTCAGAAGCTCCAGTGGAGCAATCGGTCAGCGCGCGGTACTTATAAGGCAGTACGTAGCAGAGCAATGCCGAGGTTGTGAGTTCGGCCTCACCTGGAGCATGGTTTTAGAAAGCAAATGACATATAGTAGCAAAAGTGTTCAAAGATCGGCTGAACATTGCTTTGGATGTCATAATTAGAAGAATGATTAGGGAATGGTGCAAAAGACCTTTTTAACATGGATGACTATCTTAAAGTAGTAGAATATCAAGGACTAACTTGAATTTTTTTGACACAAATCAACCTCATGATTATAGCGCTAGTAGGTACGATGCCCACATGGTTGTTGGCATTTGACTTTGTTTCAGAAGCTCCAGTGGCGCAATCGGTCATCGGCGGTACTTATAAGGCAGTACGTAGCAGAGCAATGCCGAGGTTGTGAGTTCGAGCTCACCTGGAGCCTGGTTTTAGAAAGCAATGACAATATAGTAGCAAAATGTTTCAAAGACTGACTTGAAAAATCGGCTGAACATTGCTTTGATGTCATAATTAAAAGAATGATTAGGGAATGGTGCAAAGACCTTTTTAACATGGATGAACTATCTTAAAGATAGAATATTCAAGGACTAACTTGAAATATTTTTTTACAACAGAATCAACATCATGATTATAGCGCTAGTAGGTACGATGCCCACATGGTTTTTGGTATTTGACTTTGTTTCAGAAGCTCCAGTGGTGCAATCGGTCAGGCGCGGTACTTATAAGGCAGTACGTAGCAGAGCAATGCCGAGGTTGTGAGTTCGAGCCTCACCTGGAGCATGGTTTTAGAAAGCAAATGACATATAGTAGCAAAAAAAAGTGTTCAAAAATCGGCTGAACATTGCTTTGATGTCATTAATTAGAAGAATGATTAGGGAATGTGCAAAAGACCTTTTAAACTTTGGATGACTATCTTAAAGAAGTAGAAAGATTCAAGGACTAACTTTAAAGATTGTTATTACAAGAATCAACATCATGATTATAGCGCTAGTAGGTACGATGCCCACATGGTTGTTGTATTGACTTTGTTCAGAAGCTCCAGTGGCGCAATCGTTCAGCGCGCGGTACGTATAGGCAGTACGTAGCAGAACAAGCCGGTGGGTTTGATTCGAGCCTCACCTGGAGCTGTTTTAGAAAGCAAATGTCAATTAGTAGCAAAGTGTTCAAGGTCTAAATATATAAAAAAAAACGGTTGATCGTTTTATCTGTTATTATTAAGAGAATTCTCATAGATCATGCTAAGACCTGTCTAACACTGCATGATATCGTTAATTAACAGAAAGTTCAAGGTATCATGGATAGCCCAGCATGTATTGAATATGAATCTTCAGTTGAGGTCCTAATGGTAGAATGTGTGCCAATTATTGTCAAGAGAGGATTACAGGTAGGGCTGGTGTAATCAAGCTTAGCCTTGTTTTAAATTGTCCATTTGGTTTCGCTTCCCAAATGGTTTGATAATGTAGCTTGGGCTTCAGAAGCTCCAGTGGCGCAATCGGTCACGCGCGTACTT
>JAOTNS010003251.1:0-12327 GCA_028476615.1 Culter alburnus | reverse complement strand
TGTCGGTGTAAACGTACATAGTATAGAAACCGCCGTTGATATCAGCTTGATGAGGAGCGTATGTAGTTTGGCTCTTTGTAAAATCAGCATCTTTATGGTAGGCCGAACGGCCGATAGCATCATCGGATTCACTCCTAAAATAACGGCGAGTTTTCCAAAGAAGGATACTGAAACGTCGGGTTTCGCAACCATATACATTTTGTTTTTTAAAGAATCATGGCCGAATACAGCCGTTGGTACGAGAGCGTTACCTATCGCACGGATCACTTCACGAACGTTCGCGTAGTACCCGCTGTCTATTTGCACCTTCCTTGATACAAAAAACTTTGATGAATCTTTAAACGGGTGTGGGTTTGGGGTAGGTTGAGTATGTTTTGGGACTGACGCGGGGGCGGTGTGTAGGGTGAAAATTCCATCTTCATCATTAAGGAGTACCAACTTCTAGGATATTCAATTTCAACGAGCGCAACCTCCCATTTACCTTTCAAGTTGATAGGACTCGCTAACCTTGTTCTGTAACTAGAGATACGATTTTCCGGATAAACCGACAAAGAAGCGTTGCACGGCAGCGTAACGTAGAATCCGTCGTCACCCATGGCACACTGTTTACTCAAATGATCTAATCCTGTATGCGGTCAGGTGTTTTAAGGCGATTGCAGGTCTACCAGAGTTTTTTTGTCTACATAACTATTACATTTTGACGGCCATCCTAACCACTTCACTAAGACAAGCGTAGATCCCCCCTGTTTTTCTCCCCTAAAATTCCACCTTAAACGCTTTGTTTTTGCTCACAATTATTTTTTGTAACTCTTTTTCATAAAAAACTCCGTCGATGACCTCTCCGTCATAATCAGACAGTCTGTAAACAGGAGGCTGGCGTGGAATGCATGAGGATATTGTGAAAAATTCTTCTGTGTAGTTCTGTTCATATCCTTTGGTGAACGGTCCTCTCACTTTAGAAATTCGAACAATGTCTCCGACTTTATATTTAAATACGGCTTTTTCATTCTTCTTTATATCTCCGTACAGATTTTGAAACACCGTCCCCTCATTTTCTTTGTTGACGTCCACCGGTCTCATCCTAATACTGCGATAACTTGTGTTGTACCCCTGCAAGATATCTTGTAAAACATCCACATAACGTCGGGAATTTGTAGCCGTTAAATATCGCCACATTCTACTTTTTAGCGTTCTATTAAAACGTTCCACAATGCTGGCTTTCAAATCGGTAGCCATTGCGAAATGTTTAATGTCATGCTTTTTCATTAAATCTTGAAAACGCTTGTTAAAAAACTCTGTCCCCTGGTCCGTCTGCAATTTCTGCGGCACACGTCCATCTCCAAGGATAGACTCGAACGCTTTAGTCACCTCGGGCCCGCTCTTATTCTTTAACACTCGAGCCCATGCGTACTTACTAAACACATCGATGCATGTTAGCAAATATTTATTATTATTATTATCCTTGGAATATGCAGACATGTCCACGAGATCCTCTTGAAACTGGGTATCCACTCCGTATACTACGACTCTATTGCGTTTGTAATTTATAGGGGCTGTTCTGTGTAATGTGTACGCGTCTTCCCCAGCCAACCACTCCGAAACCTCTTTATCAGTTAGACGTATTCCACTATCCTTTAATACGGACTCTTTTAATCGTTTTTTACCGCCTAAAGAACCGGGGTTGGATGGAGTGTAATAAGCCTTTTTCATGAGCTCAGACATGTTGTCGTTTCAACCCTCGCAAAAGAATAAGACATACACGTGGGGAGAATCAATCTTTTATTAAAAAGTATTAAACAGGATACATAAGACGTCATACCATAGGTAATAAAAGAATAAAATGAAAAGCAATTACATAATGACGGCACACTCTAAATAAGAATACATCAAAATGCTCTACACTCTAAGTTAACGTTATAATAATATAAGATAGCCGCATGCTCTAAGTAAGAAAGTAAAAAAGATTAGTGATTGTCTAGCCAGAAAAGAAATTCGCGGCATGACTTCCAATCATGGTCTAGGACATAGTTCCCTGTTGTTTCAACAATAGCCCTGACAGTGGTAGAATCAACATTATGGAATCTAACCAATTCCACAAAACATCTTGTACATACGTATAGATAGAGAGGATGTTGCTGATGCGAAAGCATTCATTACTTCGAGTCATGACTTCCAGAACATTTCGTATCATATCGCAATACTGCTCAGTCCCTTTAACACATATGTTTATCAATTCATTCCATGAAAGAGACAGGCCTCTTATTTGTTCACAGTATTTCCTGAATTTTGATTCACGGGAGGGATCATCCTCATCTTCATAAGTAGGATCATCATACGTTTCGAGGGCTTCATCGATCAAATTTTCCAATAACGCATTCATCTGTCTTCTGTAACCTTTAAACAGAGTTTCTGCAATGCTCCTTTGGCTACATACGGCACCCATGGTAGTGGGGGTTTGCTCACTCTCCATTCACAAAAGAGAATCCCTCCCAGAGGTCAACGGTCTCGTTGACTACTTTCTCGCTGGATTTGTCCAGAAGTTTCTCCTTGATTTCTTGCAGCTTAGTGATGATGAACGGTTCATCTTTTAATTCATGCAGAATAGCTCCGGCGGCTCCTTGAATTCGCTGAGGATGAGACTTTAACCCACACCGTCGTAGGGCGTAGGCTATGATGGTTCTGAGATAGGGTTTAAACAGTCTGGTGGTCAGTTCGTCAAAGTGAGTATCGAAGTAGTATGTCGGGGGCTCAAACAGGCAGGAATGTTGTAGCTGGCTTGGATGATTTATAGCACAACCTTCGCAGTCCTCCTTCTGTTTATTGCTGATGAGGTGCTGCAGTAGTACTACGATTGTAGCTTTTACGATTTTGAATCCAATGTCGGTGAAGCAACCGTCAGGAGTGTCGAGAGCCTTTTCAGTTTGTAGATGTACTTTCGCTGTGATCAGTCAGGAAAACTCAGGTCACGTTGTCCAAGCTCACTGCAGAATTTATCTAACCAACGCTTATTGGAGTCAGATGAACAGGGATTGTCTGTCAGAATATGGCTAGTAGCGTTGTCATCAGGAGGGTCAAACCCGTCGAAAGAGACTCCGCAGCTGCAGATGTGAGCACGCTCTGAAGTATCGTGTTGAGCCATGGCTTATAAAGACCTTCTGAGGATATGGGTGGGTCTTGCTGATGCTTATAAATGCTTGTAGTGAATGGGCGGGGACTGTAGAGCATACGCGCTGCTGCGCGCGCATCTCTTTGTGTTGAATAGCTGTACTCTAACTTCATTGTATCCATCCCGCATGTCGCACCACTTGAACATTTGTTTATGTTTAGAAATGGGGGCTCAGCATAGTCAGATCACACCACTTGAACAAAAATTGCATCTCGTACATATCATGATGTTCATCATGTAGGATAGCCCCACCACGGTCTCTGAGCTTTGTCTTGTCTTTACAACAGAATATGTAGACGCACTCATCCTGCTTCTTATTAGTGTGATCGCCGACCACGCGATAGCGAACATCCGGAGTTATCCCGTCCCACTCAGCGATGTACAAAGGCTCCTCTCCACAGTCATTCAGATCTTTCCAGACGTGTGTGTAAAATAAAGTCCAGTCTTTACAGGAAACATCAGACAGGGGTCTTCTCCAGGTATAAATTCCCCGGTACTGTCGGTGGTGTAGAGCGTAATGACTCGGGACTCCTTATTGAATGTAACCAAATACACGGTTACTATTCATTACAAATTCTCCTTCTCACAGTCCTTACTGTCGTGGAAAACTTTGTTAAATAGACATATCCACGCGGTTTTTGCGGGGCCAAAGTCAGGCTTTCTGCCATCTCTTCTTCACACCGCTCTGTCTCAGAAGTTTTAGGCGAGTTTAAATGATCCATGTTTCACACTTCTTTTCTGCGGAATACACAACGGTTTTTATATTATAGACTATGAGCTGGAATGCTGACGTCTGCTCAACACATGTGACCCTCAACCCCGGAAATCAACCATAAGGATGTCCAATTTGCACGGTCATAGTTCAAAAATTATCAATTTGTTTCACCACATTAATGACCCACAGGTCAACGTCTGAGGTATTTCAAAAATCCCGGGAATCAATGGACACATTCATAGCCCATGTCAAAGGTCAACCTTGCGGGAGGGGGAAATATCCCGAGGGCTAATACCATAATTCATAAGGTCATAAAGGTCAAATGTCAGGTCAAAGGTCAGGTCAAAGTTCATCAATCAAAAAAAGTGACACATGTTGTAGTATATTTACTACTGGGCTCACTTATTTGTTATCAAACGATTATTAGCTTCTCTCTGTGAAGACAATCTTTTCTGCAAGTTTTACAAAGTTACTCTTAAAAATGTTTCTCTCAAATAAGAACTAGTTTTTATATTTTTTTTTTTATAATTTTCCAATCAGACAACATGTATCTGTATTACATGCATGCGCTATTACTCTGCAGTCTTAATAAAATAAAATGGAAATGTAGTCAAACATATTCCTTCACATCGTACATTACAATTGATTTATACATTCATTTTTCTAGGCATATACAACACAACAGCATTATACACCTCATTGTATAAACTCATCTGACTTGTCACTTATGCTTGTTGTCAATCATCCATTTAAATATCATCATTCTGTATTTTTAGCTGCTTATCTTTCTTTAGTAGCTTTGTTGTCCAAACTCTTTTGAAGTTAAATACTTAAGTCTCCTTATCTTTTACATCTCTCCAGGTTGTTTTGCCAAGTTTCTCTTGTTCTGTGTCTATATTATTAAAAGCATGTTGTTTTATGAGCTTTCAGAGCACCTCACCTGTTTGAAGGACTAACCTATAAATCCTGCCCAGACGACTATTTCACTCCTTTTCGTACATTTTTATTTTCTGCTAATCTGCAGATTCCAAAAAACTCAGCCTTTAAAGAACAGTCTGGTTTTTTGATGCTTTATATTTATTGCAGTACTCAAGATCTTCACATAATTTCTTCTATGTTGTTTTGTATATTCTAATCTACATACTTATATTGCCTAATATTTTCTTAGGTCTTTTATTATTATTTATTCTTCAATTGTCATTGTAACTGCATCTTAAATTGTTAAATCAAAATCCCTTTAAAGATACATCTGTTTGTTTGTCGTACATATTTGTAATTGCTAGTTCAAACATTTAAGTCCTGTCTATTTGAATGGGGGATCCTGAAATCTCAAAAGCTGCTCACAGAACTCGCAATTACTCCATTACATGATTAAATCATATTTCAAATTAGCAACTAATTTTGACTTAAACTGTCACATAAATGTTGTTTCCCATGCTTAAATATAGTTTATAACTATATTTTTATATATAGTTATAGTATATAACTAAACCAGCAAATGCATATGTGCAATCCCATTCATTAGCTTCCTGTTTCTATGGGAACCGGAGCCTCCAACGGCAGCTACAGTGACTTTTCCAATCAACAATTGGTTTCCTTTATTTAGATGGAGGGCTCTATTTCGCCTTGTTATGCATTACAGTTTCTCTATTCAAATAATAGAATTGATGCGTTTTTCTATATCCGTAATTGTTGGTAAACTATATATCTCCTATTAAACCAAATGATTTAAACTATCACCTGATTACTTACAGTCTCTTTTTTGTTTACTATTACTTTAAGCACATCCTTTAGTAAGGTTCTGTTTACCAGTGACTTTCATAACTTGTTTTGTACATCTGTCACTCTGTTATTCGGTCTTATTTTATCTTCCCATCTTTAAGATAAAGTTTCCATTTCCCAAATCTTGGTTCTATCTAAACTGATAGTATTTTCTTCCTTGTTTATATTCTTAAAACATAATTTATTTCTCTGTCTATTTAGCTTAACTTTATATTTAATTAATTAATTAATTTATTTATTTTCTTAAGGTCCTAATGTCCTTTATTTTCCATCATATCTAGATCTTGGGCTGTTTTAACAAAACCCAGGCCTATATGCTCCATATTATTTACTTCTTTCATAATTGTCTGAATCACTACTTGAATACTTGTATACTTATAAAGGCCAAAATCCTGCTTTGTTTATATTTATAATTGTTAATTATAACTACAATTATTTTACAATTATTTTTATACAGGCAGGATTTTCATAATCTTTGCATTTTGTCTGGCTCATTGCCCATTCTTCATTTTGTTTCTCTGTCTCAATTCTATGCCAGCAGAAAGTTTGACCCTTCTGTGCCTCAGCTCTGATCATAAATCTTCCCACAGAAACCCTCAACATACTCACAGACTGGAATCTGTGTTCCAACAATGGTCATTAGATTAACTATTGCTTTAAAATCTGTGTTTGCATGTCAGAAGATCTTCTACAGATGGATCACTCCCCCCTTCTAGAAGATATTCTGGCATCAGTACTTGTATCTTTAATCAATTATTAATTATTTGTTAATAATTGTTCATTAAGATTAATACATTCTATCCAATTGTCCAGTACTGAAGTAATTTACTTCAAACTCTCCCCTTCTTGGGAAGTTAATTTTCTGTTTTGTTTTTCTTTAATTCATTTTCTTTTTAATTAATAATATGTCCGTTAATTATTGTTTCAGCTGAATATTGTTCCTCATTAAGCTGAAACATTTTATTTTATATATCAAAGCAAGAAATTAAAGTCTACTTTTTGTTCTTTTGGATTGTCCAATCAACTAGAATGGTCTTGTGTTGTTTCTTATCATTTTACCATGAATTTAACGACACCAGAATCACCAAGCTGTTTTGCCTTGCCTTGAGTTTAGTTTAGTATTATAATTTCTGTTAGTCAAATCACTAAATCCATGCCCAAATTCTGCCTATCATTCATCAATAGACACATCTTATTGAGTATTATCTCATAGCTAATGTTCACAGATCCAATGTGGTACCCCGTCCAGAAACACACTTAGGCTATTATTTATGGCCCTTTCTAAGACATGTTTTGTTTCGCATTCCTGGCGAATACACACACAAGTTATATATCATTTTTTTTACGAGTTTATCAAAGACTCTTAATACTACAGGTATTATGTTTGTTTAGGTTTATTATAATCAACTTTTTCTCTTTATTTTTATTGACATTTTAATATATACACTTTAATAACACTTTATTTTAAGGTCTTTTAACTAATACTTATTAACAAGCATATTAACACTGGCTAATTAATACTTATTAAGCACATATTAATGCCTTATTCTGCATGACCTTATTCTGCATCCTTAATTCTACCCAATAGCTAAACTATACCTCACTAACTTCTAACAAGCAGTAAATCAGGAGTTCACTAAGGGAAAAGTCATAGTCTATATGTGTTCCATATACTACCACAATGGTTACCACAACCTTTTTGTTTCATTTCTAAATTAATTATTAGTCTATATTTAAATTGATTTAGATTAATTTATTTATCAGGCTACACTAATTCCTGCAGTGTTTTCACTTCACACACACTCACTCAGCGAGCTGCGTCTGTTACCGTCACGGAGTGGCTCTATCTCCTGACCTTCTGACCTCACTGCTTTAACTCCTTTAGCAAACACTGCATGCCTCTAACGTAAAAAGTCTCTTTCCTTAGACTTTTTTCTGCTCTTCATTTTTAATTCTTATCTTTTAAAATGTTTTAGTATTTTTCTTAATGTTTATTATTCGACTTTATTATTCAGTCTTTTATGTTCATAACTTTATTCATAGGAAGCTATGTCGTAGTTCATTACAACTTTAAATCAACGCTGTTATTCTGTTTACAAGTAAAATTCAATCTTGGGACTTTTCAACGTCCAAACAGGTATGTACTATGTACTCTCATAATCAGTTTTATGTGTATTTTCAGAGCTTTTTGTCCATCTTTGTTCTTCATAATGTAAACTGTAGCATACACTGCTTCTTCTAACATATATCTTTATCTTTTGTTCTATTCTATTACTTTACTAAATTCACCATTTGACTCAATTTATTAACCAAGTCTCTTAAATTTTATCTCACACTCCTTTTCATTTCAGGGATTTTAAATCAGCTTATGCTCTCACCAATTTAGTGTGTAAATATTTAATATCCTCTAAATACACACATATGTGTCAATTATTTTAATTGTCATCAATCTTCATATTTAGTCCTGCTTTCCAAGCATCTTGTTATCTTTATAGTCTTTGCATTGACTAAAACTGACAAATGTTACTTTAAATAACATTCCTGTTATAAAGTATTATCACTTACAGACACATTGTAGGTCCTTATGGCAATCTTTCTTTGTTGTTTATAGAGAAAACATTTAATTCTCACCTATTTTCCTCAATAGCATTTGGTAAAAACATTACTTTTACTCACTGTTAAATTCTAATAATTAACCTCCCCCGATTTATAGTTTTATGTGCTTTCATATTTTGGAACTTCTCTAATCCTCCTATTACACTTTAATAAGAGTCATATATCTGTTTAATCTTGATATTGTTATTTTTTTCAACAATATCTGCTAAATATGTTATTTAGTTATTTTTTTTCATATCTTTGTCCATCTTTACACATATTTCTTAGCTTATAAAAATATTTTTGTATTGTCTAATCTGTTCATTTTCCATTAGTTTTAAACCTTTTATCCATCACAATTTATAATTTAAATTTGTATTCCTTTTTTCCTTTATATTTATTGATATGTTGCTTGTCTTTGCATACGTCTGCATCATGTATAGTTGATATATAATGCCATTTACTTTTACTTGTATGGTAATTAATTTTACATTTTTATGTCGTTATTTTTCTTGGTTACATTTGTTCTTTATTAAACTCCTTTTTTTTTCTACCAAAGCCTTTCCATAGCTTAATCTGTTTCATAATTTTGATCTTTTCTGTCATTCTAATTGTTTATTAAATTTCTAAACAAATATGTTAGTAGCTATTTTCCAACACTTTTTCTTTATTGTATGATGTCTTTTTCTATTACCTTCGTGTTTAATCCAACTTTAAAAGTCTTATTTGATTTTTTTTCCATTCACTCGGTTACTGTCTCATAAATCTCTGCTTGTGTAGCTTACTTTATTAAAAACTGATCTGACCTAGACGCTCTTTCTCCATGACTATTTTTTAATGTTTCTTTGGTCATGTAATTCAATTACTCATTTTTTTACTTAAATGCTTCTTTAATTTAAGTGGTAATATCATTCTAATAATCTTATCTTAGGTAATGCTCCAGCATCAATCATAGTGGACATTCTCTCAGTCCTTCTCACTTAATCAGCATATTTCTGATTTTTGTGTTTTTCCTCACCACCTATTTGTCTTCTTATTGATTTTGTTTGTCTCTTATAATTTAACACTAACATGTTTAAGTTTTTTACTCTGATTTCTAGTCTGCTTCCTCTGAGGCTCGTATAATCAAGCTGTCTGGCTAGATTACTTAACTGTTTTACTGTCAGGAGTTCATGGATGTATTTCATCAGATCAGTTATATTTTATCCAGTCATTTCCTTTTTAGAGTTCTTGTTTGTTTTTAAATACTTATAGCTCAGTTCTCCTATCTTTTTGTTAAATTACCACTGTCCAAAAAACATCCACATTTCTTATAATTTGTTCTTAGTTGTTCGTACAACGTAGTGTGGGCTAATTAACCAGTAGTTCTTATTTACTTACAAGTTACATTCTTATTCAGGAATAAGTTGGGTTTGTTTTTGTTTTTTCTCTCTGTTACGTCCCCCTGGCGTCTAGAGGATATGGAGACGTAACATGAGAAAAGATTAACTATTAAAATGCTGTTAAAAGAATGGACTCATTTATTAAGGAGATATGATGTGTGTAGTGAAGAAACAGGCAGAGAAGAATTAAATTTGTAGTTGCTTTTAGTAAGGGAAAATAATTCAATGTAACAAAACACCAATGATACAATAAGCAGTGAACCAAACATACATCCAAAACAAACAAATACCTATTTACAAATTATATACAAAAGTAAATAAACGATAACAAAGCGAGGGACGAGAGCGGTGCTAAAACAAAGAAATCAATAAAACAAAACAAGTTAACTAAACCCCAACAAATTCTAAACTAATCAAAAGAAAGCAAGGAAAATAACATCTTCAGTGTAGAACACCGCTATCTACACTAACAAACATAAATACATAAATTGGCACCCGCTCCTAAACTAGTGTGTTTAAACAACTTTACTCTAAGTGCTGCGAGGTGTAAGTCACGTGACATACTAACCTGGTCCCATCACTATGTATCGGAGAAGGACTTGAACAAACTCTGGTAAACCGAGAGTCGAGTCACGCCATAATCACAGTATCAGTAGTAAAGCATGATGAGCAAAGTTTCAAATGAAGAAAACACACAATAAACAAATCAAACTAAACAAGAGCAAAAATACAACAGCAAACGCAGGAGAGCAAACAAAAACAAAGCAAGCACTTCTCCCGCGCTCGTGTCACATCCGGGTCTTTATACGCGCCCACTAGCATCTGACTGGTTCTCAGGATGTCGCGAGACTCCGATGACTGGCAGCGACGTCATCCAATTACGGGACCTGTAACAAGTGAGAGTGAAGGAGAGAGAGAGAGAGAGAAACGCCACGGGACGTAACACTCTCTTCTCATGTGCCTCACCTTACCTTTTTAATACAGAACTATAATTTCTTGTTCCCTTATTCTCTGTTTCAAATCAGTATTTTAAATCCAACGAGTTACTATAATTATTTTTACATTTTTCTTATTTTGTCATTTGATTTCTTTAGACCTTCTGTTCTCTGTTTCTGCTCTCACTAAACTCCAGTGTCTGGGGTAATCGTAAATCTTCAGTCTCTGGTTTATCTGTTTCTCTGCTCTCTGAGACTCTTCTCCCCCTCTCTCTCAGTTTTTAGACAGATTTCAAAGGTCCTCTTATTTTCTTTATTTTCCCTTTTTAAAGTTCTAAAAGTTCTAGTCCTAAAAAGTATTATTTTTATTCAGCTATTATTATTTGTTTATTCTTCTTTAAATTGCAATCGTCCTATACACTATATTTCAGACATTAATCGATTCTCAAGCTGCGTAACGCTATGCAACTAATTAATCATTTCTTTTTGATAGTTAAATTTCTTCTTGGGACAACTTACTTGTCATTTTTCATTAACAAGTCTTTTTTGTCTTTATTTAATTTTTAGTCCCTTTCACATTTTACACTTATTTTCTTCTTCTCTGCTTCAACTATATATATATTTTCCCCATTCATTCACAATTAGTCAACTTCTTCTAATATTCTCTAAATTTTAACTTTGGTATTTTATAATGTGATTCACTATTGTTTGCTCTCTATATACTATAAAGAGTTATTTAAACTCTCACTACCATAACTGTCTCACAGTGACTGTTGTAAATCTTCTTCTGACTGCAGGCATTTCACAGGCTGCAGACGAGCCGCAACTATCCTAGCTGCTCATTCCCCGCTTATCATTTCTATCTGTTACATTTGTTCTATTGTTCTCTCTAATTTGTTACTTTTAACAGATTACATTTTTATTTTATTTCAGTTACGTTTGTGATTTCACATATCAATTACAAATTTTACTGTATGTTGAAATTGTCTTGTCTCAATTTAAGTTAAATTTATCTATCCTATTTGCTTCTTAGTATTGTTTATTTCTATTTGTGTGGTTTTTATTTCTAAACATTAAATCTGCTCTGCAGATAAAGCTTCCTTACATCAATCCTTTCTAATAATAGGCCTTTGCTTTAGCTCAGTTACTAGAAGACAGACCTTATCTGTACTGTCACTCCTCTCAGAGATTTACACAGATTCCATGGGCCTCGTTCTTAGAATGGATAAAAGGTCCTATTTTTGACCTTACAATCTTTTTCATCTGTGCATATGTGATTTTTAGAATGAACGCACACACATGAAAAACATGCGTATGCCTCACTTTCAGAAGTGAAAGCTATTACCTAATTTTCCAAAAACCTGTCGTACTTTTGACAAGGAAAATGCATACATTGTATAGATCCTGATGTTACTTCAAGCACTTTTCCGTCAAAGACAGTTTTTAAACATATGAGTGGTGTCATGGATTTAAATGTACACACACTCCTAGATCTAATCTGTGCTTATGCACACTTTTTATGAGGCCCTTTCTCTTTAAACACTCAAACTCTTAACTGTTCTGCCCCGGGCTTGCCCGTTCATTATTAATTTGGCAACCATCTATTAAGGCTCTTCTCATTTTTCCCAGGCTAATATGGATGTATCCATGATTATTCTATTTTCTCTTTCTTATTGTCTGATTAATTTACAATGTCTTATTTTGATCTTATGATACTTTTAATCAATATAGCCGCTCATGTCTTCCGGAACG
>JAOTNS010003250.1:0-44920 GCA_028476615.1 Culter alburnus | reverse complement strand
TTAAAATTAATGGTTAAAAACACATGCCTGCAGTGATCTACACTTGGTAACAGAACTTAACTTACTGCAAGTGTGGATGCCACATGACACTGAATCTGTTTGCAATTCATGTCTTGTGGTTTTGAGGTCCCATTCTCCTTTCACTCCCCTAGAAGCTGCAAATGCACTGTAATGAACAAAATCACAACTGCCGCTAGCATAATATATTATATAAAGAGTTATAATATCATATATCTCAATCATACGTGTGTCAGTCAAAACTGTATTTCAGCTTTTGTGTCTCTGTAACAAATTTTACAGCTTAATTTACAGTGAGAAGTACTTGTGCTTGTCATGTGAGCATGATTGTGCAACAGTGGGACTGTATACTGTATATAGTGAGAGTTGTGAGGCAGTTGGTTAGAAATCGGTTCATTGGAAAATTACTTGAGGCAACATAGTTCTAATGGCAGGTATTTCCATTTATATAAATTGGCCCTTAAAGGAAAAATTATGTATGATAATTAGCACATTAGACAACTGAAATCACTATAGTAAACAAAACAATGAATACCTACCACCAGTGTTGAGCAATTTTTTGGCACTGCCACTGTCTCCCCAAGTGAATTAAAATAGGTGATGCACCTTTCGTCAACATTGCAATGCTAAAACAGAATATCTGAAGTATAATAACCATAAGACAATTATTGCAATACCATTCACTGTGCCTTCTGTCCAAACACGCAGCCCTGACATGCTCCAAGTTCTATGATCTAACACCTCTGCAAACTGCACCAGATTACCAGATCCTGACACTCTAGAGTTTAAAGTTATGTAGGTCTGAAGACACATGTGGTGTTTAAGACAATTTTTTTTTACATAAAATAGAAGGCTTTGGAAGTGGTAAAATGGCAGATAATAACTAAGATTATTGTATATAGGCAAGAATAAATCCCAAGATTTTTTTTCTCCATATTTATCACCTGATGTCACCTGTTGGAGTTTGGGTTCTTTGCCGCTGTCAGCTTTGGTTTGCTTAGTTGGGGACACTATTATTGATCTGCCTGCACTGACACCATTGTATGTGAACTGAACTGAGCTAGATAATGACATCACCGTTTTCTCCAGTGCTGATATATAGATAAATTAACTAATTATTGATTTTTACAATGGAATGAATCAATACTGAATTTATTTAAGCTGGACAATGACACTTTTCTTTAAGAGCTGCTGTGCAGCCAAAATTATACACCAGTTATATCTGTAAAGCTGCTTTGACACAATCTGCATTGTAAAAAGCGCTATATAAATAAAGGTGACTTGACTAGACTAAACCAAAACCCATGTGTGAAAATGTTTTATCCTCAAAAAGGTTTACTCACAAAAAAGCTCCAGTGATTGCCACCCTCAAGATACACACCAAACACCTCTGTTGCCTTTTCCAAAATGTTATTCTGTAATTCAGAGAAATAGAAGAGATAACCTAGTGCATTATGAAAATCATCTACACAATCGGAATGCTGTTTAATTAAGCTCACTGAAGCCAAGCAGCTATTCTTTATACTGAACATAACACCTTAAAAAAATGCAGGTCAGTAGAAGAACCATCGCATCATACCTTGAGAAAATAGTGGCTCTTTGCCCTTTTGGATCCATCCAATATTTTTGTGAGGGCCTGAGAATTTATATGAACAACACTTGGGCGATCCTGATTTGAGGTAGAACAAAATATCATTTTCCATTTCAAAAGAGTTAAAGAAACATGAAACATGAGTTAAAGAAACATGATTCACATCAAGCCTAACAGTACAGTTTACAAATTACATTTCTTTGCATATCGTTTAGACTTTTTATTTAATTTTATTTTGTTATGCAAGTTACTTTTTGTTACTTCAAGTTATTGCTGATAAAATTACACCTACCTTGCTCAGGACATTACATATGGAATCCATGACCTGAAAATTTCAAGGAAATATGTGAGGTAAAAGAATTTAACTATTTTGGCAAGCAAATAAATATCTTTGTGAAAAAAAACATGCAGAACTTACAGATTTGAAGGCTAACAGTGGACAGGAAATGTGTAAGAATTGACATAACTTAATATAAGGATGATAATTTACCTCATCAGAAACCTCGCTGTCGTTCATTAAAGTGCTAAAACTTTCCACTTGGATTTATATGGCCCCACACTTCCTACAGTGAACGTTGGCCTCTTATTTTGGAGACACCTTAATACCTTAACATCTACAAAGATGAAGAAAAAGTCATAAATTACACATTTTGAAAGCACATTGGGTTTTCATTAAAAATAATTAATAAAAATAACATTAAAAAAAATGTTAAAAAAATGCCCTGATAACATTGCAAAGGTCTGTTTATGACAATTCCAAAAAAAAAAAAAAAAAAGTTAGATTACATTAAATGAAGTTATACCTTCCATTGTGCACTCTTATTGCCACTTGGTGTCCTTTAAATACAGAAGCAACAGTTAGACAGTTAACACTATTAAATAGCCATCAGGAAAAGAAAAATAAATATCTTAAAAACATTGCACTGAGTTTTATTCATCTGGAATCTTGATTCTAAATTTAAAAACACTGAAGTGTTCCAGATTATTGTCATTCATGTTATGAAACTGAACTGTGTTTAACCAATTAACAGAAAAATATAGCAATTCATTGTGATCAACATCATGGCAGTCTGTGTATAAGACACTATGTACAGAATAAATCAGTGATGACTTGAGGTCATCATATCATATGACGGACTGAAGACATCATCGTGTAACAATAAATCAGTGTGACTGAGGCATCATATTCATTGACTGACTGCCTCGGTCAGATAAATCAGTGATGACTTGTCATCATATATAGACGGACTGAAGACATCATCGGTGTAACGAATAAATCAATGTGAGGTCATCATATTCATATGACGGACTGAGTCATCGTGTAACAATATCATGATGACTTGAGGTCATCATATTCAATGACGGACTGAAGACATCATCGTGTAAATAAATCAGTGATGACTTGAGGTCTCATATTCATATGACGACTGAAGACATCATCTTGTAACAATAAATCAGTGATGACTTGAGGTCATCATATTCATATGACGGACTGAAGTCATCATCGTGTAACAATAAATCAGTGATGACTTGAGGTCATCATATTCATATGACGGACTGAAGTCAGTAACATCAGTGATGACTTGAGGTCATATTCATATGACGGACTGAAGTCATCATCGTGTAAGAATAATCTGATGAGTCATCATATTCATATCATCATCGTGTACAATAAATCAGTGGACTGAGGATAGACTGAATCATCGTGTATAAATCATGATGACGTGAGGTCATCATATTCATATGACGGACTCATCATCGTGTAACATCACTCATATGAAGTCATCATGACTCCCTGAGTCGACATAGACGGAAACATTGTACAATAAATCAGTGATGACTTGAGGTCATCATATTCATATGACGACTGAAGCATCATCGTGTAACAATAAATCAGTGATGACTTGAGGTCATCATATTCATATGACGGACTGAAGACATCATCGTGTAACAATAAATCAGTGATGACTTGAGGTCATCATTCATATGACGGATGACTCAAGTCGGTAATCAAATAATCAGTGATGACTTGAGGTCTCATATTCATATTGAGACATCGCGTGTAACAATAAATCAGTGATGACTTGAGGTCATCATATTCATATGACGGACTGAGTCATCATCGTAACAATAAATCAGTGATGACTTGAGGTCATCATATTCACATCGGACTGACTGACATCACTCGTGTAACAATAAATCAGTGATGACTTGAGGTCATCATATTCATATGACGGACTGAAGTCATCATCGTGTAACAGAATAAATCAGTGATGACTTGAGGTCATCATATTCAGATGACGGACTGAGAATGTCGTGTAACAATAAATCAGTGATGACTTGAGGTCATCATATTCATATGACGGACTGAAGACATCATCGTGTAACGTCACATAATCAGTGATGACTTGAGGTCTCATATTAGATGACGGACTGAAGTCATCAGCGTGTAACCAATATCAGTGATGAATGAGGTCCATCATATTCGATGACGACTGAAGTCATCATCGGTAACAATAAATCAGTGATACTTGAGGTCATCATATTCATATGACGGACTGAAGACATCGTCGGTAACAATAATTGATGACTTGAGGTCTCATATTCATATGACGGACTGAAGACATATAACAATAATCAGTGATTATGAGGTCATCATTTCATATGACGGACTGAAGTCATCATCGTGTAACAGAATAATCATGATGACTTGAGGTCATCATATCATATGACGGACTGAGTCATCATCGTGTAAAATAAATCAGTGATGACTTGAGGCATCATATCATATGACGGACTGAAGTCATCATCGTGTACCAAATAAATCCAGTGATGACTTGAGTCATCATATTCATATGACATGACTAGATCATCATCGTGTAACAGATAACTCATGACAGACTTCAGTGTAATCAGTAATCTGTGTCAATGATACGATATTCAGATGAAGAAATCAATCATTGTAACCATACATCAGTGATGACTTGAGGTCATCATATTCATATGACGGACTGAAGACATCGTCGTGTAACAATAAATCATTGTGATGACTTGAGGTCTCATATTCATATGACGGACTGAAGTCATCATCGTTAGTACATAATCAGTGATGACTTGAGGTCTCATATTCTATGACGGACTGAAGACATCATCGTGTAACAATAAATCAGTGATATGAGGTCATCATATCTGACGGACTGAAGTACATCTCGTGTACAATAATGACTTGAGGTCATCAATTCATATGACGGACTGAATCATCATCGTGTAACAGAATAAATCAGCTGGACTTGAGGTCATCCATATCATATGACGAGACTGCAAGACATCGGGTGTAACAATAAATCGTATGACTTGAGGTCATCATATTCCTATGACGGACTGAAGTCATCATCGTGTAACAATAAACATTGATGACTTGAGGTCATCAGATTCATATGACGGACTGAAGACATCATCGTGTACAGAATAAATCAGCTATGACTTTATGTCATCATATTCATATGACGGACTGAAGACATCATCGTGTAACAGAATAACTCATCAGTGTATGAACTTAGAGTCATCATATTCATCTGACGGACTGAAGTCTCATCGTGTAACAATAAATCAGTGATGACTTGAGGTCATCATTATTCATATGACGACTGAAGTCATCATCGTGTAAGCAATAAATCAGTGATGACTTGAGTCATCATATTCATATGACGGCTCTGAAGTCTCATCGTGTACAATAAATCAGTGATGAACTTGAGTCACATATTCATATGACTGACTGCAGTCATCAATCGTGTAACATAAATCATTGATTATTGAGGTCAGCATATTCATATGACGGACTGACGACTATCATCGTGTAACAGAAAAATCAGTGATGACATTAGTCATCATAATTCAGATGAACTGACTGGAAGTCATCATCTTGTATCATAATAAATTCGTGATGCTTGAGTCATCATATTCATATTACGGATCTGAAGTCATCATCGTGTAACAATAATCAGTGATGACTTGAGGTCATCATATTCTATGAACGTACTGAAGTCATCATGCGTGTACAATAAATCAGTGATGACTTGAGGTCATCATATTCATATGAATAAATCAGTGATGGACTGAGGTCATTCATATTCAAGAGGGAATGAAGGACATCGTCATCTTCGTGTGTAACAATAAATCATTGACTGATTCCTTGGTAACAAAATCATTTCATATGACGGACTGAAGTCATCATCGTTGTAACAGAAATTCAGTGATGACTTGAGTCATCATATTCATATGAACGGACTGAGATCGTGACTTGAGGTCATCATATTCATCATGACGGACTGAAGTCATCTTT
The DNA here is from genome assembly GCA_028476615.1 of Culter alburnus. NCBI lineage: Eukaryota > Metazoa > Chordata > Actinopteri > Cypriniformes > Xenocyprididae > Culter > Culter alburnus. Next base: position 38,969 of record JAOTNS010003250.1, on the reverse strand, counting down.
GTAACAATAAATCAGTGATGACTTGAGGTCATCATATTCATATGACGGACTGGATATCGTGTAACATAATGCAAGATGTGCGGTCATCATCATTTATGACGGACTGAAGACATCATCGTTATAGAATAAATCAGTGCTGACTTGATGGTCATTCTATTCATCCCCCCTAGACGGGACTGATAGTCACATGTGGTAACAGAATAAATCAGGATGACTTGAGGTCTCTATTCATAGAACAGTGATGACTGAAGTCTCATCGTGTAACAGAATAAACAGTGATGATTGAGGTCATTCAGATTCATATGACGGACTGAGTATCATGACAATGTTTGTAACAATAAATCAGAATGACTTGAGGTCATCATATTCATAGACGGACTGAAGTCATCATCGTGTAACAGAATAAATCAGTGAGACTTGGGTCATCATATTCATATGACGGACTGAAGTAATCATCGTGTAACAAAAATCAGTGATGACTTGAGGTCAGTCATCATATTCATATGACGGACTGAAGGCCAAGTAACAGAATAAATCATGAGTGTTCAACAATGAAGTCATCAGTGATGATGAGGTGACTTCATATTCATATGACGGACTGAAGTCATCATCGTGTAATATAATCAGTGATGACTTGAGGTCATCACATATTCCTATGACGGACTGAAGATCATCGTGTAACAGAAAAAATCAGTGATGACTGAGTCATCATATTCATATGACGACTATAGACATCATCGTGTAACAGAATAATCAGTGAGAATTGCGGTCATCATATCATATGACGGACTGAAGTATCCGTGTGTAAACAAAAATCAGTGATGACTTGAGGTCATATCATACAATAAAAAATCTATGACGGACTGAAGTCATCATATTGTCAGAACAATAAAATCAGTGATGACTTGAGGTAATAATATCATATGACGGGACTGAAGTCATCATCGTGTAACAGAATAAATCAGTGATGAATTGAGGTATATCATAGGACGGATGAAGTCATTATCTTGAACATAAAGCAGTGATGATAGGTCATATATTATATGACCGGACTGAAGACATCTCGTGTAACAATAAATCAGTGATGACTTGAGGTCATCATATACATAGACGACTGAATTCATCATCGTGTACTACAGAATACATCATTGATGACTTGAGGTCATCATATTCATGATGAACGGACTGAAGAAGACAATCATCTTGTAACAATAAATCAGTGATGACTTAGGTCATCAATTCATATGACGACTGAATCTCATCGTGTAATCAGAATAAATCAGTGATGACTTGAGGTCACATATTCCCATATGCGGACTGAATTCATTATCTGGTAACAATAAATCAGTGTATGACTTGAGGTCATCATATTCGATATGACTACTGAAGACATCATCGTGTAACAATAAATCAGTGTGACTTGAGGTCAGCATATTCATATGACGACGACAGTCTCATCGTGTAACAATAAATCGTGATGACTTGAGGTCAGTCATATTCATATGACGGAACTGAAGACATTCATCGGTAACAGAATAAATCAGGTGATACGTGAGGTCATATTCATATGACGGGAAACCCTGAAAGTCAATCATCTTGTAACAGAATCAATCAGTGAATGACTTGAGGTCATTTCATATGCGGACTGAAGTCATCATCGTGTAATAATCATGATGTACTTGAGCACATATTCATAGATCGGGTAATAAATCAGTGATGATTGAGTCATCTTCTATGACGGACTGAGACATCATCATAACAGAATTAAATTACGAGCTGAAATGTCTGCGCGGAGTGCAAACTAGCGCTGTTTTGTTCCGCATTTTTTGCGTTTTGATGTGGACGCAACAGAAACTGGCAGTGACACCGCACATGCCAATTAAACCTATTTAACTGGCCGGCATGAAATGAGCTCGCAAAATGCTTAGATGCAGTCCGTAACGTTAGCCGTTTTAATAGGTAACTTAGGCACGCTAAATAATAATAATAATAATAATAAATTAAAATAAAAACCCTAAACTGTTCTTTCAGATTGTTTTAGTTGATCATTTTATTTTCACTCTTATCATCACCTAAACTAACTGCTGTAAATTAATAAGGGAAGTAAAAAGCATATAGTCTTACCTTGTAAATGAGCACTCAGAAGCGTGTTTACAGGGTTTTTTTTTTTTTTTTTTTTTTTTTTTTTGCACCTTGGCGGGCTCTGCAGGGGGGCACACAGGTGATGACGTCATAAACGTTGATTGGATGAGGCTGTTGTTGTCTCAGGGTCATCATTAAAAATATTGGTCTCAGGAAAACAACCACTTGGCAAAATCATGACGTGCGTGGGTATATCGTTCCCCATATGCATTTCAAACGCAGTGTAGAGTTCCCTTTCAAAAGGGAACGTTTCAGGTTACGTATGTACCATGGTACCCTGAGAACAGGGAACGAGACATGCGTTCCTGCCATGTATCGGGCTGCCTGCTTCAGTCCCTCAGACGATAAGGTGGACTGCTTCCTAGGTGCTCCTTTTATACTTCCGAGTCACATCTTTAATGACTCATAAGCTGCCACGGCCATAGGATTGGTGAGATTTGATAATTGCTTTCAGACACCGGTTCACGTGATGACGTTCCCATATGCGTTTCAAACACAGTGTCTTGTTCCCTGTTCTCAGGGAACCATGGTTACATACGAACCTGATACGTTTTCATATCAGCACACCATGGGCACACAAATGGGTATACATGCATTTGCTATTTAAACAACATGGCACAGGACTGTGAAAATGATAACTGTCAGGGTCAGGGCTGAAACTAGCAAAAAATACTATTAACTAACAATAACACTTGATTAATGAATTCCTAAGTAATAGTGCTCGTTAAAGGTGGTAGTTCACTATAACTAATCAGTAACTATGTTTTTTTCATACCTCCAGGAAACTACCAAGAACTACTATATACATGTTCGTATTAATGTGAATAATGAATAATGATAATAATTTCTAGAGTAAAGGCCTTGGTAACCACTAGTAATGACTGAAGTATTACCAATACTTAAGAAGAAATTACTAATTATTTGGACAGTATTCTAAAGTGAAAGCATGATAACTCTCTAGTAACTACTGTAGCCATTGTAAACTTTTGAGGTTTTTGTAAAGTATTGGATAGTAATAACTCAAGAGTTACTATATAACTCTAAAGTAACTACTTCTTATTTGGATCAGTATTATAAAGTGAAGATCATAGTAACCCAATAGTAATTACCTAAGTGTTACTACATCCTTCAAAAGGAACTACTAATAATTTAGATCAGTATTCTAAAGTGAAGATCATGGTAACCCACTAGTAATTACTTAAGTGTTATCAAATATATCATAAGGAATTACTGTACAAAAACATACAAAAACATCAAAAGTTTACAAAGATTTACGATTTACCCTGCAGAAAGAGTCACCGCTCTCCCCCACCACTAATGCAATTTAGTCCGTCTGGATTGAGGAAATACATGACAAAACGAAAATCAAATTCGAAGAACACCATATTTTTTGCTTAATTTGATTTAACATAATTATTATCTTTATTTCCCTTTCAAAAACAAAATAATTTTCACATAAACAAACTGCTTTTAACAGATACAGAGGTCATTAGCTCTGATGACAGTTGAATCCATTTGTTCACTGTAATTGACAATTCACAGACTTTTTGAATGAGTAAAATATAGAACATTTGAACATACTGACATGTGCAGAACTGTATGCAAATATTCTTTCTCCTCCTCTTTATTTGATAATTAAGAGGAAAAGAAACAGCTTGCTCTCACACTTCTCAAACCATGGTCTCCTCATCTCTCTGGTTGTTTCTGCTGCTAGCAGCTGTCTCTCATAAGTCTTCGTAGTTTCTATAGAAATCCTTAAAATAAAAAATGACATATGTTTACACAAAATATTTCCATGTATCTAACATTTTAGACCATATTTGTTTCTTCAGGTGTCCACTGTGTTGAACTGATCCAGACTGATTCTGTGGTCTTAAGGCCTGGTCAGGTTTTGACTCTGTCCTAAAGATCTCTGGATATTCAGTGACTGACAGCAGCTACTGCACTAACTGGATACGACAGACTGCAGGAAAAGCTCTGGAATGGGTTGGAGAGATATTTGGTAGCGGTAACACATATTACAGTGATAAACTGAAAAGTAGATTTCAAATTATCAGAGACTCTTCCAGCAATAAAAGAAAAGAACAACAAAATATTACAAAGCATTTCAAAAGTCAAAAGATCTCGAGCAGGAGACAGTTCTAGAAAAATCCAAATCCAAAAATATAAGAATCCAGCATTTAACTGAAAGTGAATGAAGAGGGTCCGTGTACGCAATCATCTTTTTAGCAGTTGTGAGGCCAGCTAGTACTGTGTGCTTATACTGATTATTCAACATTGTTAGCTAAGCTTATTCAATAACAAGACAGGCACCGTTACAAGTCTGTTGCTGAAACCAGATCAGACAATCTGCATGCTAATTTTAAAACTTTATTGCAATTCACTGAACAGGTGAGAAAAGCAAGTCTTTCTGAAGATGGCCCAACAGAAACATAAATTATTACTGCTGTTGTTGCCGTCAGATATAACATCAATAAAATAAAACACAATATAATTAATATATGCAATAAATTACATAAAATCTCTAAAGAAAAAAAAAGAACAAGACATATTTAATGTATAAACTTTAATTGGCATAAATGCTCTGATCAGGGCAAATTCAATCAAAAAATACTTCATTTAACATTTTGAGTTTGAATCACTTACAGTCACAATAAACTGTTTACATTTTCTGCTAATGAACTTCACCATATCAATAATAACTAAAGTTCAGGACAGTGTGATGATGCCTCTTCATGTAATCCAAATATTCTTGTTGTTTGAGCATGTGGAGTGATTATTAGCTCTGTGTGTTTATGTAAATCTCTGTTGCTATTTAAACACCAGACATGAGTCAGTTTATACATTCATTGATCACTAGAGGGAGAGAAGAACAAACTGTGCTGTGAAACACACCATGATCTCTTCATCTTTATGTTGCTTCTGGCAGTAGTATCCTGTAAGTTTAGTCTACTTTTCTGTGGTGATCATCATTTTGTTGCTAAAAGCTTGTTAACCATCTTTAAACTTCATGCTATTTTACTAACAGCTGTTATTTCATTTGATACAGGTATTCATTCATATGAACTCACTCAGCCTGAGTCTCTGACTGTCCGTCCTGATGCCACTCTAACTACAACTGTAAAGTCTCATATTCAGTTACTAGTTTAGTACAGCCTGGATTCGTCAACCTGCAGAAAAGCTCTGGAATGGATTGGGGTGATCTGGAGTAGGGACGCTTAGCCTACAAGGATTCACCGAAAAGCAAGTTCAGCATCACCAGAGACACCTCCAGTAACACAATAACACTGCAGGGAAATAATATGCAAGCTCAAGACACAGCTGTGTATTATTGTGCCAGAGAATCACAGTGACAGACGCAAACAGCCTTACAAAAACATCTTTATCATCATCATTAAAAATTAAGAGTGTTTCTGATGGTTTTCCACATTAGAATTGATGATTTTCTCAGGTTTTCAGAAATAAAATTATAGAACTTAATTCAGCTGTATAACAAAAATCCTGTTAAAAACTAATAATAAATTTGAGTAAATGCATTATTTATCAGGAAATATTTACACCAAAGAAATAAGCATTTGCAGCATTTCACTTTGATATTTGCTTCAAGTTCTTTATAATTATGTGTTTGATATGAAGTGGCAAATAACTTTTAAATAACCTTCGATTTAATGTAGTAGCCAGAAGCTAAATAAATAAATAAGTAAATAATACTATAGAGTGAATGAAAGTGTCATGACGAAAACTGTATACAAATTGGATTGCACATTACAATCATTGAAAAGGTCAAAGTAATTCATAAAACAACAAAAACGTCTCAGGTTACGTATGTAACCATGGTTCCCTGAGAACAGGGAACGAGACTCTGCGCTGACTGTGCTATGGGGAACGTCCTCCGTGACCCGTGCTCGAAATGCCAAAAATCACCACACTCCAATCCTATTGGCCGGCGACAGCCTATCATGTCAAACGGTGCGAACCGTGACGTATAAAGGGAGCGCCTGGGGAAACAGCCAACATCTTCTTGTCTTTAAGCGACTGTAGCAGGCATCCCGCAGCATGGCATGAAAGCGCAGAGTCTAGTTCCCTGTTCTTAGGGAACCATGGTTACTACGTAACCTGAGACGTTCCCTTTCGAAAGGGAACTCTACTCTGCGCTGACTGCGCTATGGGGAAGATATACCCACACCCGCCATGCTAGAGGAGAATGCCAGTCCAAATGTCTGGACACACATCCGGCAGTTCCAGGAAAAACCGGGGGCAGAACTCCAAGGATGTCAGTGACAGCATTCCCTACGGCCAACAGCCCAAGCTGAGCCTAAAAGAGGCCTTCCGAAAAAAAAGCTACCAAGGTGCTCGAGCATCTGGAACCAACAGCCCGAGAGGGGGTGGTCCCTTTACGGAATGTGGCCAAGGAACCAAAGGAACCTCGGCCAGTCACTCAGGGGGGAAAAACCATCCGCTGCCACCAAGGAGGCCTAGCCAGATCCAGCGAAGCTAATCTGCCTAGCCAACCTTGTCTGATATACAGAATCTCCAAGCGCAAACTCCAGAGAGGAGGAGAGAAAAAGAGAGCGACTGCGAAAGGGCAGTAAGCAACTCAACCCACACGCAGAGATGGGCATCCTGGGAGAGCGGAACTCAGCTAAACTCTGGGACCCTCGTATGAGGGGGTACAACCACTCAGCCAAGGATCTACTCAGCCGTTAAAAGGTGCTGAGGAGGCTGTGCGCTAAAGACCCTGACCCAGGGGCACAAACCAGCCTGGGGGCCGGTCTAACGGGAGACTTCATAGAAGTCTACAACCATACCAGCTTAGGGAGCTAAGCACATTACGCAGTAAACCCGAAGGGAAAGTACAAAGCTCAACCTAACAGACAGACCGTTAAAGCGGGCACATAGTCATGGGCCGGGAAAAGGGCCTAACATAACCAGAGTTCACCAGAGAACTGAATGCAGACGGTGGTAGCCCAGGATGACCTGTAGGGACACACCCTATTGCATATCAAGGGGGAGCAAACTCCAAGACATAACAGCTGCAAGTGCCACGAGACAGCGTCCAACACAAACCAACGAGCAGTGCACTCGGTGAAGTACCTTTCTACTCTTTAAGCAAGAGGAGTACAGCATACGCCATCATGCGCTAAGGAAAGGCCCATGGGCCTATAATCCCAGCAGGCACGTGGCATCAGCTCGTGGCAGTGTTATCACTTAAAGGGAATAAACGCACAAAATACTCAGTAAAAAACATCTTTTACTCTCAGTGAGAGGAGTACCAAGCTAAACTCCGACATGCTAGCAAAGGAAGGCCTGAAAGCGGCCTGTAACCTAAAGCGTGCGGCGATAGCTAGTGCATTTACCCAATCATGGAATGATGCCCGTACACGACCAGCGTAGCTGGGCCAACAGGAAGCTATAAAAGAGGCCTGGAGAGGCCTGCTATTTAAAGAACCATGTGGAACTAGCCCGTGGTCATGACAGGGCCCTAGCTACAAGGAAGGGCCAGTATAACCTAAAATGACAAATTTAAGGGAACTAGCTACACAACCTGAGCCTAGGCATACACATTCCAGCAGGCAATGTTAAACATGCTAAACAGCGTGAGCGTAACAAGCATCATAAACCAACAGCGCTGTATCCAAACAAGCTGCATACAGAGAGGCTAAAAACAAATAGCCAACAATCAAACAGCAACGAACCCCAGATGCTGTGGTGCAAACGACCGGGAGAAGTCGGGTAAACAAAATTCCCAACACTCATCCTGAGTGTGCGATCCAACAGGTGATGCACTCAGTGAAACACAAACCCTAACCGGGGAGTACAACAACAACACCGTATTCATATATAGAGGCCAGAAAAGCCTGCTATCATAGAGAACAGGTGTAACCTTTGGCAGCACAAACACGCTCACATAACACGCCTGCATAAACATATGAAGGGGAAATATGGGCAAAAAACGGCCAGCAACTTCCTCAGAAGGAGGCCACAACTAGGAACTATACAACCACAGGGGAATAGTCATGACAGGGGGATGTAAACAAACATACACCTAACCTAGTTATAGCCTAGCCGCTAGCTAAGGACTGTTTGTAGACCACACTACACTCGGGCTACAAATTCCCAAACACACGGAGAAAGCTGCGCGAGCGACAGCATTAGGTGGCCATAAAGCCGGCCAACACATAACTGACAATAGCGAAAGCTAGTTCTAGCTATACACAGTATCAGCCGAGAAACTACATCAACGCTAAACAACAAAGCGGCCATAAAGGGCCTGCCTGTAACAGTCAGCCTAACATACAGTTATTTGCCCAAATAACCCCATAAAAACATGAACAGATGACAACTATATGCACGGGAAGCTATACAGGCAAAGCAAGGTCTATATAGAGAATGAAAAATGGACCTGGCTTACCTCCTGCGGCTCGTAGAACGCAGATTCCTCCCCGATTCGTCACACGGAGGGGAAAATCCAAAGTTCCAAAGCCCAAAAGCACTTTCACTATCAAGCCAGACGGCGGGCCGTCAGAAATATATTCATCATAGGCCCACCACATCAGCCCGACTGTAAAGCCCGCAGCATATAGATGTCACAAAACGCTACCGGGAGGCGAAGGAAGAGCGAGGGCTAGAAAAAACCCTCGCGAGAGCGGGGATCTATTACCGGTGCTGCTGGCGCCGCTCCTCGATCACCTCCCTCAGATCTTGCTTCTTCCTTCTAGCGTCTCGCCGTCTCTGCGACTTACTCCGAGGAGGAGGAGGCGCACGAGCGGCGACACTTTCCCTCTGGGCCTGCCTCTGAGCCTCGGCTCGAGACGGCCCGGGATCTCCCGGCTGTCTGGGCCCAGAGCTGGATCTGAGCGGGATGCAAGATCTATACGCTGCGGAGCGCGTCTTCGCCTCCCTGAACTTCTCAACCACCGCCTGCACGGAGGTGTCAAAAAGTTCAGTGGGCGAAACCGGGGCATCGAGGAGAAAATGTTTCTCTTTCTCCCCGATGTCCGCACAGTTGAGCCACAGATGCTGCTCAGTGGCCACCATGCCCGCCATAGATCGACCGATCGAGGCGGCAGTTTGTTTGGTGGCCCTCAGAGCGAGATCCGTGGTCCGACGCAACTCCGCGACCGCCTCAGCGGAAAGACCTTGACCCTGATCAAAATCCGTAAGCAGATCAGCCTGATACGCCAGAAGCACTGACATAGTGTGCAACGCCGCACCAGCCTGACCTGCAGCGGCGTAAGCCCTGCCATTCAAACGTGACGTCACCTTCAACGCTTTGGATGGCAGGGCCGGAGCTTTCAGTGTCGGTGCACTCCCTGTAGCGAGATAGTTCGCAAACGTCTCTTCCACAGGAGGCATCGACACGTACCCATGCTGGCCCAATCCCTCAACATCAGCGAAGTCAGCTCGCTGATACTGATGCTGATGGATTCGGGCCGAGTACGGGTTCTTCCATGCTTCTCGATCAGCATGAAGATCGGAAGGAATGGAAGGCTCGCTGGAGTTGCCGGGTTATGAGTTGAGAGAAAACGATCTCTAACCTGCTGCGAGCGGGTTCCTCACGCGCTCCCAGGGCAGCTGCAGTCTGCTCGAGGTGCGTTCCAACCTCCAGCAACTCGAAAACGCCGCGCAGGGAGGGCCTGCGGGAGCCGCGGGCTCGCCCGCTTCTCCCACCTCGGCCATCTCCTGCTCTCCGGGGCCTTGGGCCAAGAGAGCACTCGCTCCTGGGTCTGAGGATGTTAAGGATAAAACATCAAACCCACGCCAGAAGCGCGTCCTCGTCAGTCGCTTCAGCTTGAGAAAGATTGACACCCCTCTCAAATTCTTCAGCGAGCTCCACCTGCGAGCCCCATGATTTCAATCACCGCTGAGCCTCAGCACGAGCGGGGCCGGAACCACCAGGCAGCGGTGGTGGCACCTCTCCCCTCGAGAAGAGGGCCAAATGAGAACGGAGCGTTCTCATAGGAAAACGCTCACAGTTAGCACAGGCAGCACCCTCGAGTACTGTCCGTGCGTGCTCCTCGCCCAGACAGAAAACGCACAAGTTGTGTGTGTCCTCCGGTGTCAGAAACCTGGGACAAGGATCAGCACACTTCCTGAACGATTTAGCAGACATATTAACTTTTGGCAGAGTGAAAAAGGCACGAGCAAAAGCAGTCGCGAAAAGACAAGAGGATGTCGGCTGTTTCCCCTGGTGCTCCCTTTATATGTCACGGTTCGCGCCATTTGACGTGATAGGCTGTCGCCGGCCAATAGGATTGGAGTGTGGTGATTTTTGGCATTTCGAGCATGGGTCATGGAGGACGTTCCCCATAGCGCAGTCAGCGCAGAGTAGAGTTCCCTTTCGAAAGGGAACTAGTGAACATTTATAATTCTTAATACAAATATACGTTGTGGTCAGAATTATTGGCAATAAAAATCAATCAAAGATGACTGTAAAAATAAAACTGCATTGTTTATCCTTTTGATCTTTCATTCATAAAATCAGCAAAAATCTATCCTTTCATTGAAGTAAAACAATGGAAAGTGGGGGGAAATCACATTATGAAATGTTTCTCTCCAAAACACATTGGCCACAATTATTGGCACCCTTTTATTCAATACTTTTTGCAACACAGTCTCAGCTTTTTATTATTGTTATATTTTTTTTTCTTTGTTTAGTTTTTTTTTTCTTTTTTTCTTTTTTTGTGATTATTGTTTAACTGTTGTTAAAAAAGTCTAACCAGGGACTGGGCTGCAAATTAGCCTTTGGCTAGAAGCCTGTATGTGGGCATCAGCTGCTTGAAATTATAGCAATGTTATACTGCACTGTCCCTGTTAAATAACTAATAAAATAAAAAGAAAATAAAACATCCTTTTGCCAAGATAACAGCTCTGAGTCATCTTCTATAATGCCTGATGAGTTTGGAGAACAATGGCAAGAGATCAGAGACCATTCCTTCATACAGAATCTCTCCAGATCCTTCAGATTCCAGCTCCATGTTGATGCTTCTTCTCTTCAGTTCACTCCACTCATTTTCTTTAGGGTTCAGGTCAGGGGACTGGGACAGCCATGGCAGAAGCTTCATTTTGTGCTCAGTGACACATTTTTTGTGTTGGTTTTGGATAATTGTCCTGATGAAAGATCCAACCACAGCCCATTATAAGATTTCTAGCAGAAGCGGTCAGGTTTGATTTTTTATCTGTTAGTATTTGATAGAATCCATGATACCATGTATCTGAACAAGATGTCCAGCAGAAAAATAGGCCCACAACATTAAAGATCCAGCAGTATATTTAACCGTGGACATGGGGTACTTTTTATCCATGTGTGCACCAAACCCATCTGGTGGGTTTGCTGCAAAAAAGCTCTTGTTTTAGCTTCATATGACCATAGAAGCCAGTCCCATTTGAAGTTCCAGTCGTGTCTGACAACTGAATATGCTGAAGATTTTTTCTGGATGAGAGCAGAGGATTTTTCTTGAAACCCTCCCGAACAACTTGTAGGGATGCGCCAAAAGTTTTGAGGGACAAGTTTTGAGGGTATCTGAAACTGTCTAGACTGACAGATAAGGACTCAGCTGTGTATTTCTGTGCAAGACAAGCACAGTGACATGAGCCTGTGTGCAAATAATACTAAAACTGTCAAAACACACATATGGTGTAAAACTGCAGTTATCATTTGTGTCAGTAGGTTGCAGTAGACTAAAGTCTAAATTCCAACTAAAGTCAACAAGAATAGTGACTCCCAATCACATATTTTCTTTTAAAAACCTTCTCAGACATTCTATTGACATCATGATACATTTTTATGGTTATTTAAAGCATTTCACTAGATTAAGTTCATTTGATAAACATTCTAATTCATTTTATATTAGGTTTGGTTAAATGAATAAAAATAAAATAGATAAACATCATACCAATCATATATTGAAAGTTAGAAATGAAATCAATGTTAAGATGCCCTTTGGTTCTTAATACATACATACATACATACATATGTATACATACAAATACACTACTCAAAAACAAATTAAAGGAACACTTTTTAATCAGAAAACAGCATCAAGTCAATTAAACTCCTGGGATATTGATCTGGTCATTTAATTAGCAGAGGGGGTTGTTAATCAGTTGCGGCTGCTTTGGTTTTAATGAAATTAACAACAGGTGCACTATTCCAGAAGACATGCAGCTACTCTAGGAGAGCTGGACAGGGCCGTAGACAGTCCTTAACCCATCAGCAGGACCGGTATCTGCTCCTTTGTGCAAGGAGGAACAGGATGATCACTGCCAGAGCCCTACAAAATGACCTCCAGCAGGCCACTGGTGTGAATGTCTCTTACCAAACAATCAGAAACAGACTTCATGAGGGTGGCCTGAGGGCCCGACGTCTTCTAGTGGGCCCTGTGCTCACTGCCCGGCACCGTGGAGCTCGATTGGCATTTGCCATTGAACACTAGAATTGGCAAGTCCGCCACTGGTGACCTGTGCTTTTCAGATGAGTGCAGGTTCACCCTGAACACATGTGACCGACGTGAAAGGGTCTGGAGAAGCCGTGGAGAACGTTATGCTGCCTGTAACATCATTCAGCATGACTGGTTTGGTGGTGGGTCAGTGATGGTCTGGGGAGGCATATCCATGGATGGACGCACAGACCTCTACAGGCTAGACAATCGCACCCTGACTGCCATTAGGTATTGGGATGAAATCCTTGGACCCATTGTCAGACCCTACACTGGTGCAGTGGGTCCTAGGTTCCTCCTGGTGCACGACAATGCCCGGCCTCATGTGGCGAGAGTATGCAGGCAGTTCCTGGAGGATGAAGGAATTGATACCATTGAATGGCCCCCACACTCACCTGAACTAAATCCAATAGAACACCTCTGGGACATTATGTTTCGGTCCATCCGACGCCACCAGGTTGCACCTCAGACTCTCCAGGAGCTCAGTGACGCCCTGGTCTAGATCTGGGGAGAAATACCCCAGGACACCATCCGTCGTCTCATTAGGAGCATGCCCCAATGTTGTCAGGCTTGGATACAAGCAAGTGGGGGCCATACAAACTACTGAGTACCATTTTGAATTGCTGCAATGAAGTTTCAGCAAAATGGACCAGCCTGCTGCATAATTTTTTCACTTTGATTTTCGGGGTGTCTTTGAATTCTGTAGGTTGATAATTTTCATTTCCATCAAACGATGTGGCATCCTTTCGTTCCTAACACATTACTCTGTCCATATCAGTATAGATATCCAGCATGATATTTTTCCCCATTGAGATCTGATGTGTTTTCAAAGTGTTCCTTTGATTTTTTTGAGCAGTGTATATGATTTTTTAAATAAACAAAATATTTTCTCTTACAGGCATGCAATGTCAAAAAATGGAGTCCGTTGAAAGTACAGTTCAGAAAAAGCCTGGAGAAACTCTGACTCTGTCCTGTAGAGGATCAGGGTTCAGTTTTGACTGCTGTGCTATGCACTGGATCAGACAACAAGCTGGAAAGCCTCTTGTGTGGATGGGTTTGGGCTACAGTGATGGAAGTGGACATAAGGCAGAATCCTTTAAGCGGAGATTTGAAATCACCAGAGATGATTCAAAAAGCATGATGTATCTAAAACTGTCTGGACCGACAGAAGAGACCAAAAACTGGTTTAGAAAGACATGACGCACTTACAGTCTAAAACCGCAGTTCTCAAGTGTGTCGGTAGGGTGCAGTGAAATACAAGAAGTAAAGTCATCCTCTACACAATGACTCACAGTCGCAGAATACTTTTTTTTAATGTCTCATAACTTTATCAGGCACTCTATTAACAATCAGGATACACTGCTTATGGTTCCTCTTCACTGGATAAAGTTCACTTCACAAACAGTCATATTTTATAAGTGCATGTGTGCGTATACACAAAGTAATTTAAGTACACATGACTTCATCATGCACCTACTGGTCAAGGATATGCTGCTAATCTGGAGCTTATGCTGGTTCAACTCTAAAGTAAATGCATAATGTAGCATGTATTTCGTTTGTGATTTATAATACTTCATGTTTTAAATACCAGTTTAAGTAGCACTTATAACTTCAGACATTTATTTTCTTGATTTTTGAAACAAAAGGCCTATAATATGTGTGGAAAGGTAAATGTAGTATACTTCTGATTAACAAACATCCAGTGAAAAGACAAACAACGGTTTGTATGTTGTATGCAATGTTTAATAATAATACTAAGCAGCAAACAGTAAGGAAAAAAGAAAAAGTGCTGCAAAACTAAATGCAGATTGTATCATATTCATAAAGCTGGAGCTCTGCTGTTGTTTCATTGTGATGGACGGGTCTGAAAATTTAAATGACGTAACACTGACGGTATAACGATAAGGCAAAAACAGAACAAAGAAACAACAATTATGGTGATGATGGTTGTAATGATGGCAAAAATATGGCAGCAGAGCACAGCAGCTGAACTTCTTGGCTCCATGACATCTCTCTTATACTTCCTGTTCACTGCCTGTGAATTTAAAAACACAATTTTTTTCATATTTGCCCTTTGATTCTAAAAAAACATAAAAATGAGGGAACATGTAAAAGAAAGCATTAAGCAGTTACAAGCAAGTCCACTCAAGACATTATGATGGAGACAAATATATGGTTTTCTGAGTGGGAAATACATACATTTTAATTTTACATATTAATGTTTTACTTTGTGTGGAAATAAATAAAACAACAATTGCTTACAATGTGTTATTAATTGTTGCACATTCCTTACCTTTAAAGAGCACATCAATGCAGCCGTACCGAGAAACAGGCAGTTGCAGAGCGTGGCGGTCATCACAGAGCAACGCAAGTAGTCATTCACTTTTACTTGGACTTTGCGAGGACTTTGGTGCTTTTGCCGGTTTTGCTGGATTTGGCGGTTTGGATTTTGAGCTTTTGGACGAGATTGTCTTTCAGTCTCGGATTCTCCATCTTCTATGTCCACCACATTATCATCCTCCATCTCTAATTCATAATCCATCTCTGTCTCCACATCACAAAATTCCACTTCTGGAACTTCAATTTCTGGAACTTCGGAATTCAACTTGAAAATCTTCCATTGTTTGAATTTATTGAACAGAATTATTCCTCACATATAGTGACAGGTCGATGGTTCCACATATGACTCAATCTGATAAACACTTCCTGCATATTTATAATGTGTCTTAAATAAAGCCCAAAGAGCAGGAAACCCATTAGACTCAAATGGCAGAAAAGCCACAACTGTGGTCAACAGTGAAACCTGTCATGTGTTCTATAAACTCAAATAGGGTGTAAAGGTTTGGAATAAAAGTTACAGTTTTGGGTATATTTTCATAGTTTTCAGACATAACATCTGTTATCTGTACTTATAAACATCCAGTCATCTTTACTAATAGTGATTTAACAAAGAAAGCTAACCTGTGACTTTCTTTATTTTTTAAAACACAAAAGAAGATATTTTAAAAAATGTCTCATTTGTTCATTCAAGTCACTGGTGTCTATAGTTGTTTATTGACTTACAGACAAAAAAAGCGGAAGCACTTGTCAGAATGTCATTTTAGTTCCACAGAAGAAAGAAAGTCATACATGTTTATAAGGACATGAAAGTGCAGAAATGATGACAAAGTTTTGATTTTTAAGTTTACTAACTCATTTAGGGCTCAGTTATTTCTTATACAGCAGAAATCTTCTTTAACTTATGACTACACAAAATTATAGTTAAAGCTATTAAAAATGTGTAAAATGTTTTACATTAAAATCATCTCTTCTGAGTTGCACTGACTGGACATGACAAGCTGCTCTGGGTTGGACGGTTGTATGGTAAAGGTGACATACTGAAAAGCAGATTTCAAATTACCATGGTCTTTCCCAGAAACACACTACCAGACATAACATTAAGTTTGTAACATTTATTTTTTTCAACCCAACAGTCTAGCCTATATACCCTTCATTTGACCCTTACTGACATCAGATCAGTATTATGTGAAAGTAAGTCATGCTTCTGTAATGCAGTAAAACACTGTGTTGTTGTTTTTATACTTGTCCTACATTTAGGCCAAAAATTAGAACGTCAACCTCATTCTTAACCTCATATCTGTGGTGTATATAATCCCTAGATAAGTGTCACGTAGGCTATAGTTTTAGTTTTGTTCATGTTTCATGTTCCTTGTCTTCTTTTCTGTCACATATAGTTTTATTCATGTTTTATGTTTCTTGTCTTATTTTTGAATTAGTATACAGTCATGTTTCTTGTATACCACGTGTTTACCTTGTTTATGTTATGTTCTAGTCATGTGATCCTCCATGTGCTCCTTTGTCATGTGCCTCCTTGTTTCGTTCATGTTCTCATTAGGCTCGTTCGAAATGAACTACACGGTTGGACACTTTGTGCTTTCCGTAGTGTGCTGAACCAACTTCATTCATAGCAGACCACACGATTTTTGAGTTGATTGTAGCTGAAGAAGTGGATGCGATTGAAATTCCCATTTTTCAGATATTCAATATCAAGATTGGCTAAATGCAGGAACTTGTCTGAAAAAAAAAAAAAAACGTCGTCCTTGTCATCACAGAATCTGACCAATAAGAATAAAGTGTGTCGTTGTCAAAGCTTTCACAGCCGATGGTACATGTGATCGTAAGGCAGCTGCAGCGCAGATCAAAGACGGACACATTTTCTAGCAAGAATGTTTTTTTTTTTTTTTTGTCAGGCGGCAGCCGATCTTTGCGGCACTGTATGAAGTCGAACAAGACTGTTGGTTTGAATGTGCACAGGTGTGTCTTGTTAAGTCATTAGCCCTTGTGCATTTAAGCCCTCATGTTTACTCTTCTTTACTACTAGTTATAGCATGAAATAAACATGAATTAACATCAGAGGTTATGCTAAAACATGCAATGCAACTATACTGAAATGTACCATCTCTGGTGTAATAGTCCAATCAGTGTTTCACCTGCAGAAAGTCACCAATAAAACCACAACACTGGTAGGCCATGTGACAGCATGGTGGGTGTAGTACATCTGTACAATCCATAAGAGTAGTCAAAACAGGCACATAATGCACACAGCATTCCAAACTAGGCAGAATCCAAAAACACAGGCAGAGAACATGGAGAAGAGTCCTCCTCAATCTCTCCAACAGCGAAGGAAGACCCAGTCAGCTGAAGGGCGTAATCTAGAAAATCACTTAGTGATCCTCGAGGACCATCACAGATACACATTGACTGTAGAGGGTTGTTAAGTCCATAGCAAAAGAAGTCAATGAGAGCAGTCTGGGAGGTCAGTGAAATTAGCATAGTTACGAATGCACTGCTCTGAGACTTGAGTGAAGATCCACGTGCAGCATTTATTTAGGACAATCCATAAGAGTAGTCAAAACAGGCACATGGTCAAATACACACATTTTTCCAGACTAGGCAGAATTCAAGAACACAGGCAGAGAACATGAAAACCAAACCAAATGAGAACACAGCTTAAATAGACTAAGGCAAACAAGCTAATGAACCACAGGTCGAAAACAATCAGGCATGATGAGAATAATTTGAAGAGAGTTATGGGAAATGTAGTTCATGTGTGAATGTCAGTGAACAAGAGGCTGGTGATCATGACTGTCATTTACAGTCATTTAATGCCCATTGCTCTTTAGTTAGCTAGAAAAAAGAACTTAAGGGAAGAGCATATCACTAAAATATTGAATGTATTGTTCAATATGCACTAAATTATACATGCAGCATGCTGTATATATTTTTTTACTTAAAGGTACACAATGTAACTTTTGGCCCGTTTAGCTGTTAAAAAACAAAACTGCATGCATTTTTGCGGAAGAACATTATTTTGGTTCTTCTTAGTTTTTTCCTAATCAGTTATGTACAATAGGGTTTTATGTTACATCTAATGTTTTTAAATTTATGTTTATTGCATTTTTAAAATTTCGTGTCTGTTACCATGATGGTGTTTAGTGTTTGTGTGAATGAATTTTTTTTTTTTTTTTTACTGTAAATTTAAGTTAAATCTGTAAAATCTAAAATGCTGCTACCGTATTTTTACAGTAAATTTCTGGCAACCACAGCTGCCATGTTTTAAATTAACAGATTTTTTTTACAGTGTCTAAAATAAACAGTTATGAACCATAATTATTACATATAAACCTTTAAATTATTGGTTTTCGATTCTCTTTTCTGTTGATTCAGTTATCAAGCAGCATGAATAAATGTCATGTTATCTAGTTGACTGCAAACAGCATGAGCACATGTGATCAACAAACAAAAAATAAATGCAGAAAAACTTTTCTTATTGTGTATTTTGGACATATAACAGTGAACACCCAGCTAAAAAAAGGAGTTGTCAGAACGTTTTGTTAACATTCTCTTTAAGTTATGAAAACGTTATTCGGAATGTTTTTTAACGTTCAAAACGTCCAGTTTTTTAATGTATCAAGAATGTTTTTTCTTGGTTTATGTGAACGTTAGAGGAACATTCCATTTCTATCATTTTGGAAATGTTAAAAACGTTATTTTGTAATTTTCGAAACGTTCAATTATCTGTTTTTTATGTATTAAGAATGTTTTTCTTGGTTTATGTGAACGTTAGAGGAACATTCCATTCTATCATTTTGGAAATGTTATGAAAACGTTATTTATGAACGTTCAAAACACACCCCGCCCGCTGAAATTTTACGTTCCAGAACATTCTCAAACGTCCCCACTGTGTTAAGGACGTGCCTAGTAATGTTCCCAGAACATTTAGAGACGTCAAGATGTGGAGCTCTTTAAGGTTTGGGGGACATTATTGGCGGACCTTCACAGAACATCAGGACGTTCTCTGAACATTTAAGGAACCATATTTTTATTTTTAGGGAACATCCCCTGTGCCCTTGTCAAAAAAGTAAATTAATAAAGTATCTGCTCAAACAAAAACTAATTTTTCTTAAATGTCTTACAAAAGACAAAAAAAAAAAAAAAAAAAAAAAAACAGACATGCATGAGCTAATGTAACTGCTGTATCACTGCACCAGCAACTACAGTTACTGTCTTTAATAAAGCAACATGCAGCAGATCATCAATGTTTCTGGATCATCACTGACTGAAGCACAGGCTGCTTTTCCTGCACAATGGTGACCTACAAAACTCAGATAACAGAAACAACATTAAACACTAACAGATCTCTCTAGATATCTGCATCTTCAAAATTTCCAGATATACAGATTAACTCTGAACATCACAAAACAAGCTACTAAAGTCACAAAAAAGATTTTTGTTTAGTGTCATGATAAAAAAACCCTGCTCAAAACTCTTGTCGGTCTATAGAGTTAAATATTAAAAAAAACATTAATAACGCTAACAGTTAACACTCACAGTTTGAGACATTGGTGATGACCAGCACTTACCAACCCAATACATCTGATTGGAATTTCTCTTGCATTTATTGCTATAACTAACATGTCTTGACAACACAGTTAAAGCAGCCAGAGAAAACTTAATCGGTTACTAACGTAACCTCGGTTCCCTGAGATACGGAACGAGTACTGCGTATGGGGGAAAAGTCTCCCTTTTTCCCCGCTACTGAAGCCTTTTCAATAACGCAGTGCAGCTGCATCGTCATTGGTTCACTCATTGCAAGTCGTTGAACCAATGACGGCGCGGCTTTGCTGTGCAGCCTATGGCGACAAAGCGCGCGAACTTTCCCGCCGAAATGGGCGGGGAAAGGCCCTATATAAGTGAGCATTTCGCCATAGGCAACTCAGGCCATATCGACTGAAGCGACGACACTGAACCGCAGCCTAGTGGCACGGCAAGTAACGTAGTACTCGTTCCGTATCTCAGGGAACCGAGGTTACGTTAGTAACCGATAAGTTCCCTTTCGATACTTCACTCGTACTGCGTATGGGGGAACGAATTCAACCACGCCGTGCCACTGCTGGGGAACGACTGGACTTGACCGGACACCGCGAGGGGACCGAGTGTCAAGTGAGAAGGCCGAAGCCGCCGTAACCCTTGTGCACTACGAGGGAGAGACTCCCGGGTTTTGCGTAAAACGCAGAACTATGATGGCTGCGTAATTACGCCGAGAGGACCCGAGCCTGTAAGGTCGGAATGTCCAACTGATAAAATCTGGCAAAAGTGGACGGCGAGGACCAGCCGGCCGCCTCACAAATGTCTTTAATGGAAATTCCACTGGACCAGGCGAAGATGAGGCCATACCCCTAGTGGAGTGGGCTCTTACTCCTATGGGGCAAGGGGTCCCCACCGAGGAATAACAGAGCGTGATAGCGTCGACAATCCAACGCGAAAGACGTTGCTTTGAGACCGGAAACCCTTGGTGCGGCCGCCAAAGCAAACAAAGAGCTGATCAGACTGCCGGAAGGGTTGTGATCGCTCAATGTAAATGCGCAGTGCCCTGACAGGGCAAAGTAATTCTTGCTCCTGATCGCCCGGCATAGGGGGAAACGCAGAGAGCGAAATGACCTGCGATCTGAAAGGTGTAGAAAGCACCTTGGGAACGTAGCCCACCTTAGGTTTCAGCACAACTCTAGAGTCGTCTGGCCCGAACTCGAGGCATGCAGGGCTAACAGAAAGGGCCTGCAAATCGCCAACACGCTTGATCGACGCCAGTGCAAGAAGCAGGGCGGTTTTAAGCGTCAGGGGCCTAAGGTCTGCTTGGCGCAGTGGCTCAAAGGGCGGGCCCTTTAGAGCTCTGAGGACCAAATGGAGATCCCAGGAAGGAACCGTAGGGGTCCGTGGTGGATGCAACCGCCTGGAACCCCTTAGAAACCTAACAACGAGGTTGTTCCGACCTACAGACTGGCCAGCAATAGGAGCGTGAAACGCTGCGATGGCTGCTACATACACTTTGAGCGTGGAGGGGGCTCGCCCCGCGTCCAGGCGCTCCTGGAGGAAGGACAGTATATCGGCTACGTCGCATTCCTCAGGGTCTATGCTGCGTGTAGAACACCAGCTAACAAAGACCGCCCATTTCTGAGCATAGAGGCGTCTAGTGGACGGGGCTCTAGCATGTGAAATGGTTTTTAGCACGTTCTCGGGGAGGCCAGAAGGCTCCCGTCGAGAGACCACAGGTGCAGAGCCCACAGCTCCGGCCGTGGGTGCCAGATTGTTCCGTTCGCCTGAGAGAGGAGGTCCCGTCTCAGAGGAATCGGCCAGGGGGCTTTCGTGGAAAGCCTGAATAGCTCCGAGGTCCAAACTTGGCACCTCCAGAGCGGGGCCACTAACAGAACTCTGTGCCTGTCTTCCCTGACACGCCTGATCACCTGGGGGATCAGAGCGACCGGGGGAAAAGCGTAGAGAAGGGTGTTGGGCCAAGAGTGGGCCAGCGCATCTTCCTTCTTCGAAAAATAAATTTGGACAATGAGAGCTGTCTTGAGAGGCGAAGAGGTCTACCTCTGCCTTCCCGAATAACTCCCAAATGGTGTGAACTATCTGGGGATGGAGCGTCCACCCGTCTGAGGGGACGTTGCTCCGGGACAGCATGTCTGCTCCCAGGTTGTTCTTTCCGGGAATGTGGGTTGCTCTGAGCGACCGAACCCGTGAAGAAGCCCATTCTAGCAGTCGTTTCGCCAGGGCGCATAGGCGGCTGGACGAAAGACCTCCTTGGCGGTTGATATATGACACCACTGTCATGCTGTCCGATTGGACTAAGACGTGGCGATCCGTCAAATGAGCCTGAAAGGCCTGTAGGGCTCGAATCACTGCCAGCATCTCGAGGCAGTTGATGTGCAGATGGCTTTCCTCGTGGGACCACGAGCCGAAGGCCGGACTGCCCTCGCACAGAGTGCCCCAACCCAGGTTGGACGCATCCGTGGAAAGCACCGCCCTCCGTGACACCGCCTGTAGGGGTACTCCAAGACTGAACCAAGAGGGGTTCGTGAACCAAGAGGCTGCTACGCAGGCCTAATTGACCTTGAGGCGCAAGCGGCCGTGCCGCCATGCGTGAGGAGGGACCCGAAATTTCAGCCAGTACTGAAGAGGCCGCATTCGTAGCAGGCCTAGCTGCAGCACCGGGGAGGCGGAAGCCATCAGCCCTAGCAACCTCTGGAACAGCTTCAGAGGGAGGTAAGCTTTGTTCTTGACGGAGGCCGCGAGCTGCTGAATGGTCAGAGCGCGCTCTGACGAGACTACTGCCGTCATACTGACAGAGTCGAGAACTGCACCCAGGAACGAGATACGTTGAGTGGGAAGCAGCGAGCTCTTGGCTAAATTGACCCTGAGACCCAGACACTGCAGGTGGCTGAGAAGCACGGATCTGTGGTGCTCCAACTCCGACCGCGAGCTGGCTAGGATGAGCCAGTCGTCGAGATAGTTCAGAACGAGTATACCCATCTGTCTGAGAGGGGAGAGCGCAGCGTTCATGCACTTCGTGAAAGTGCGAGGAGCTAGGGACAACCCGAAGGGAAGGACCGTATACTGGTAAGCCACACCTTCGAACGCGAATCTCAAGAATCGCCTGTGCTTGGGGGCTATCTGGATATGAAAGTAAGCATCTTTCAGGTCCAGCGAGCAGAACCAGTCCCCGTGACATACTTGTGCGAGGATCTGTTTCAGCGTTAGTACTTTGAACTTTCGCTTCATGAGGGAAAGGTTCAGAAGTCTGAGGTCCAGAATTGGTCTGAGACCGCCGTCTTTCTTTGGAACCAGGAAGTAACGGCTGTAGAAGCCCGACTCGCTCTGCGAAGGAGGCACTAATTCTATAGCGCCTTTTCTCAGAAGAGTTAAAACCTCGGCCCGGAGGACATGAGCGTCGTCCGGTTGTACCGTAGTTTGAATCACCCTGCCAAAGCGCGGGGGCCTTCTGGCAAACTGGAGCGAGTAGCCTAGGCTTATGGTTCTCAGAATCCAACTTGATACACCGGGGATGGCTCGCCAAGCCTCGACCCGGGCAGCAAGGGGTAGAATGACATCGGATGGCGACCCGCTTAGAAGGGGGTCGCACACCGGTATGGTAGGAAGAGGAAATAAGCTCTTTTGAGGAGTGTGTAAAAATTGGGTCGCTGTGATAACGGAGGTTGTTGAGGACGCAGCAAGTGTGGGCCCTGTTACTGCAGGTTGCATTTGTCCCACGCCCAGAGATAAACGAGGCGGAGGGGAGCATGTGCGAGCGAGCTTTCGGGGTGGTCCGGCCGTGGCGAGACATGCCCCGATCCTCTTCCTTTCTGGCTGAT
Organism: Culter alburnus; assembly: GCA_028476615.1. Lineage (NCBI taxonomy): Eukaryota > Metazoa > Chordata > Actinopteri > Cypriniformes > Xenocyprididae > Culter > Culter alburnus. The sequence goes on along the minus strand of JAOTNS010003250.1, from coordinate 15,679 downwards.
CAGGACGACTTCTGAGGCGCCGGGTCCAGCACGATCTTGGGCCGGGGTCCCTGGCATTTCGGGAAGGTCGTGCGCTTAGCAGAGCGCGAGCGGTGGCGGTGCTCTTTGGGCGGCGCAGCCTGAGAGGCAGAAGGGGCTGGTTTCGTCTGCTGAGCCGGCGCAGGCCTGGGGCGGCTAGGAGCAGATGCTGAGCTTGAACGTTTGGGCAGGAAATGTCTCATTTGACATCTCGCTTGAGAAGACTTCTGTGCTGCTGTGAAACGCTCTGTGAAACCTTCCACTGCCGGTCCAAAGAATCCTGACGGGGAAACAGGCGCATCGAGGAAGGCCGTCTTGTCCTGATCTTTGATTTCCGTCAGGTTAAGCCATAAATGGCGCTCCAGCACCACCAGGCTGGCCATTGATCTGCCAATGGCTTGGGCCGCTGCCTTTGTGGCCCGCAGGGCTAAATCAGTTGCGCTGCGGAGATCCCTGAAGGCGGTCTCTTCAGTGCCAGACTCGTCCATGGCGCGGAGAAGTTTGGCCTGGAAGACCTGGAAGATGGCCATAGAATGGAGCGCTGAGGCGGCTTGGCCAGCGGATGCATACGCTCTTCCTGCAAGGGCAGAAGTGGTCCTGCAGGGTTTAGACGGAAGGGAACGCTTCGTCTTCCAGCCCACGGCCGCGGGCGGACAGAGGTGAGCGGCCACTGCTTCGTCCAGGGGCGGCAGGTGTTCGTAACCCTTCTCCTCCGAACCATCAACTGAGGTGAGGACTGAGCGGTGAGAAGTGTGCAGGCGGGCTGAATAGGGGGCGCGCCATGACTTCGCCAGCTCCTGATGAACCTCAGGAAAGAACGGGGCCGAGCGTTGCTGAGGAGCTTGACGGCGGCCTGGGAGGAACCACTCATCCAGGCGGCTTCGTGACGGCTCTTCTGGTGGAGCCCAGTCGAGGTCCAATTCCTCCACGGCTTTAGATAGGACGCGGAAAAGTTCTGCGTCCATACCCGCGCCGCAATCAATGGGCTCCAGGGGAGGCAGGGGGGCGGGGTCGTCAGACTTGCCCAACCAGTGCTCCGGTTCAGAGGCTGCCAGAGACACGGAGTCATCGAGCTGCTCTTCGTCGGATCCGCCGAAGGAAACAAGGTCGCTTGCATCAGCCGAGGGACGTGGTTCAGGGCGGGAGAATAGCACTGGGGACTGTTCTCTGCTGGGAGAGGGCGAGGCACGCGGGCAGTGGGCCGGCGTGAGCTCGCTCAGCTCAGCGCGCTGAGCCGGTCTTCCCCGCTGTCTCTTCCTAGCCGGCTCGCGGGAGGAAGGAGAGAGGAGGGCGCGATCGGCGGGGTCACTTCCCATGAAGAAAGAAGGCCGTGAGCGCAGCGATGCCAGGCTCATAGACTCGCAGTGCGAGCATGAGCCTCCAGCAAACGCGTCATCTGCGTGGGACTTGCCCAGACATTCGACGCACTCGCCGTGGCTGTCTGCATCAAGCAAAGGGGCTCTGCACGTAGTGCAGTGGTGAGGCATTGAAAAATGCCGGGGCGCCGTGAAAACGGCGATTGTGGTGCTCTTAAACGGCGAGGGCCGTAAGCAGTGAAAACCGCTGTGGAAAGTGCTCTTAATGCGGTGTGAGAACCGCGGAAAATGCTCTATAGACGGATGGCGGCAGGAGACGCGCTGAGTCCGGGCCGGAAGCAGGAAGCGGGAGGCGGCGGCTCGTCGACGGCGCTCAGGCGGCAGTCGGCGAGGGCGAAGGCGCTGGCGAATCCGGCGACTCAGCTGGGTCCGCTGCAGGGCCTCTTCGACGGTGGCAGAGCTTCTTCCAAGGCGGCGAGCTTCTTTCCAGGCGAGCAGGCTTCTGCGAGGATCAGCGAGGAGAAGACGAGTCGTCGCTGAAGGAGAAAGGACTGAGTTGCATGGCGAAATGCTCACTTATATAGGGCCTTTCCCCACCCATTTCGGCGGGAAAGTTCGCGCGCTTTGTCGCCATAGGCGCAGCAAAGCCGCGCCGTCATTGGTTCAACGACTTGCAATGAGTGAACCAATGACGATGCAGCTGCACTGCGTTATTGAAAAGGCTTCAGTAGCGGGGAAAAAGGGAGACTTTTCCCCCATACGCAGTACGAGTGAAGTATCAAAGGGAACTGATGTTATACATCAAGAATCAAGAGCCCATCTAAAGCAAACGCTCACCTCTATAACGGTGACTTCAAACTTTATTATTTTCTATAAAACACACACGTAGAAGGCGACGTTCTCGTGACCTTGGCATCTTTCCTAAAAGTTCTGTAAAAGTGACAAAATTCTGACATTTTACAGAACATTTGTGACATAAACGTCCTCTTTTGGTAATAAAAGTGCTGCAGTTCAAGGTTTATATGACTTTAGGGGGACATTCCAATTGGGTAATTTTATGGTCACATAAGAACGTTCAAAACATTGAACTTCAAAAACACAGTGCAAATATTAATAACATCATAAAGACGCTACGGCAATGTTGTTCTAAGAACGTTTTCTCTCAATGTTATGAAAATGTTCTTTTAGTAAAAATAACATTGTATGGACGTTCCTTGAATGTTGTTCTCACAACATTTTCTCTATATAATGAGTAGGGTTGGGAACCGAGAACCGGTTCTCATCCGGAACCGGTAGTGTTTTTTGAAAAGAACCGGAACCGTGCAAGATTTCTAAGTTTCGGTTCCGAAAACGGTTCTGGTGTGATGGGTGGTCGAAGTGCGGGGAGCGTATCCTTTCATAGAGACGTCTCACATCATGATATTATAGCAATGAATGCACTGAAAAGCCCTCGCGTGGCGCTACTCATATACGCAAGATTTCAACAGAGAGAGAGAAGAGATGTGCCCAAACCTGCACGATTAATCTTTAAAAGATAGCGTTCTCGATTTCATCACCCACATGATCGCCCTGTATATTAAACCTTTGACAAAAGTAAAATCGCGACATTCAAACCTGCGTTCGCGCTGCCGTTGATCTGAAGAGAGTTGTAATGTGTATATAAACAGCTTCACAAACAGTCTTTTCAAAAGCACAGTATCATATTTCTGTATGGAAGCCCGTTTCCGCCACTAAAAAAAAAAAAAAAAACTCACTAAAAAATAAATAAATAAAAAGCCACTAAAAAAAAAAAAAAAGATGAATTGCGACTTTTTATCTCAGAATTCTGACTTTTTAACTCACAATTGCGAGTTAAAAGTCGAATTCTGAGATATAAAGTCGCAATTGCGTGATATAAAAGTCAAATTCTGAGATATAAGTCGCAATTGCGTGATAAAGTCAGAATTGCGAGATATAAAGTCGCTGCGAAGTCAGAATTTGAGATATCAATTGCGAGTTATAAAGTCAGAATTCTGAGATATAAAGTCGCAATTGCGAGATAAAGTCGAATTCTGAATATAAAGTCGCAATTGCCAAAAAGTGATTCTGAGATATAAAGTCGCAATTGCGTGATATAAAGTCAGAATTCTGAGATATAAAGTCGCAATTGCGAGTTATAAAGTCAGAATTCTGAGATATAAAGTCGCAATTGCGTGATAAAAAGTCAGAATTCTGAGATAAAAAGTCGCAAAGTAAAGTCAGAATTCTGAGATATAAGTCGCAATTGCGAGTATAAAGTCAGAATTCTGAGATATAAAGTCGCAATTGCGTGTAAAAGTCAGAATTCTGAGATAAAAGTCATTGGTGATAAAAAGTCGATAAAAATTCGCAATTGCTAAGTCAGAATTCTATAAAAAGTCGCAATTGCGTGTAAAAAGTCAGAATTCAATTGCGTTAAAAGTCAGAATTCTGAGATAAAAAGTCGCAATTGCGTGATAAAAAGTCAATCAGTGCAAGATAAAAAGTCAGAATTCAAGTCGCAATTGCGTGATAAAAAGTCAGAATTCAGAAAGAGAATATAAAGTCGCAATTGCGTGATAAAAAGTCAGAATTCTGACTTTTTTTCTCGCAATTAACTGATGGTCAGTATCTCTGTCTGTAACAGTGCATCCAACGATAGCCGTGCTGCCGTGAAGACTGAAGCTGTTGGTGTATAAAATGTGCCACTTCAGCATTGTCTGATTTATTGCGCCTCCGCCACAGCTGATTCTTCTTCTTATTATGATTATTTTATATTGTTATTATTGTGCAATTCATTGTATCCATTCTGTTAAAAACAACTTTATTGTCAAATACCTCGACTGTAATTTGTAGAATTGCATGATTCTACCCTTGAGTTGCAAAGTTAATGAACATGATAGTATTGGTTGTTTTAGTATTAAGCCCACTAGATGGCAGTAAAAGCTGTTTTTTCTCCTTGAAACGCTGTGTACAAGGTTACCGTGGAAACATTCTATATGCATATTCCTGCATAATGCATATGTCCGGAGACTAATCTTTGTGTCTCCTCCAGTAAATCAATATTTCTTTTTGGTAAATCGGCGCTAAAAAAATCCTTTATGATGTCCTCTATTTATGTATAAAAATAACAAGCAGCAATCCTGATGGTCTTTTAATGTATAGGCCTAATAATAACAAAGCAGTAATCCTGATGGTCAGTCGCAATGAAAGGCGCAAGCAAAGTAAGAACTGTGAGAAATAACGTTTCACACAGTAGTGAGAAAAGTCAGAATTCTGAGATATAAAGTCGCAATTGCAGAAATAAAGTCAGAATTCTGCTTTTATTCACGCAATTGCGAGTTTATATCTCAGAATTCTGACTTTTTATCACGCAATGACTTATATCTTTATTATATCACTCTCTGACTTTTTATCACGCAATTGCGACTTTATACAGAATTCTACTTATATCACGCAATTGCGACTTTATATCTCCTGACTTTATATCACGCAATTGCGACTTTATATCTCGAACTATTTAATCTCATTGAATTCTTTATCAGAATTCGACATAACGCAATTGCGACTTATATCTCAGAATTCTGACTTTATAAACTCGCAATTGCGACTTTATATCTCGAATTCTGACTTTAACGCAATTGCGACTTTATATCTCAGAATTCTGACTTTATAACTCGCAATTGCGACTTTAATTGTGAGTTTAAAAAGTCAGAATTCTGAGATAAAAGTCGCAATTCATCTTTTTTTTTTTTTTTTTTAGTGGCTTTTTATTTATTTTATTTTTTTAGTGGAGTTTTTTTTTTTTTTAGTGGCGGAAACGGGCTTCCATATTTCTGCGTGACAAATAGGCCTATTCAAATTATAGCAGAAGCATACAAAAGTTTATTATTCAGATAAAAACGCTGATGTTTATGTGTAATAAATTACCTTCTGTTCTGAAAGTGACGACTGTATCGATTGCATTGTTACGCCACTAGGTGGCAACAAATGTACTGTTAAAAATGTGTCTATCAATGAATCATTCTGTCAGAAACAAGTCTTTATGAATCCAACTTACAAAAATATTCTGTTTCACCTGTCTGAATCTTACATGTTTGTTCAAGCATCTTATCTAATTTGTGGTAACACTTTATAAGGTTCATTTATGAACTAACCATCAGTAATACCTTTGTTACTGTATTTTTTAATCTTTGTTAATGTTAATAAAAATACAGCCGTTCAGAGTTTGTTCATGTTACTTCACAGTGCATTAACCAATGTTAACAAATACAACTCTTGATTTTAATAATGTAAATGTTGAAATTAACATTAACAAAGATTATAAATGCTGTAGAAATGCAGTTCATTATTAGTTCATGTTAATGTAGTTAACTAATGTTAACTAATGAACCTTATTGTAAAGTGTTAGCGAATTTGTTGCGATTAACAGTTTGTTCAATTAATTTTACACAAAAAGGACTGTTTGAGTCGTATTGTGCATTTTTCCCTTACTACTATTTTTTAATAGTTGTTTAATTATTGTAATGGAACCGGAACCGGAACCGGAATCGTTAGGCAGAACCGGAATCAGAACCGGAACCGGAAAATTTCTCACGATTCCCAACCCTAATAATGAGAACATTCATTAAGTACAGATTACAATGTAAGGACGCTTTTTATAAACTTTGTACTCAGAATGTATTATGATAACATTATGAAAACATTCAGCAAATAATAATAACATTAAAAGCATGTTCTCAGAATGTTATCCTAAGAATGTTTTCACTCAACATTAAGAGAACATCAGTCAAGTACAAATAACGTGATAAAGACGTTACAAGAATGTTGTTATGAGAACGTTTTTGTTCAACATTATGAGAACATCAGTCAAGTACAAATAACATGATAAAGACATTTCAAGAATGTTGTTATGAGAACGTTGTTGCTCAACATTATGAGAACTAACATCAATCAAGTACAAAACATGGTAAGAACGTTCTAACAATGTTGTTCTAAGAATGTTTCCTCTCAACGTTATGAGAATGTATTTTAACTATGACAACATTATAAGAATGTTCCTGAAACATTATTTTAGAAATGTTTTTTTCTAACATTTACAAAACTTTTGCATAACTTTAGTGAAAGTTATGGGAACGTTCCCTGTTAGCTGGGCAGAAAGGTACATATTCACATTCACGTCATACTGTTCTTAAATAGTTTAATCCTTCAGTCATGATTGTATCTTGTGACCCTCCAATGCAAATCAAACACTCCTGTATGTTTGTTCAGTATTTATGTGCTTCTGATTGGATCTGGAGCGTTACATCACCACTTTCAAGATGAAGAGTTCACTCTGCTTACTGCTGCTCTCATTCAGCGTACACCGTGAGTTTTCTCATGAAACACATTTCTATTGTCAGTTCTAATACATATATGTTTCAAATGAAATAAGTCATTTCAATCTTTCTTTTAGGTTTAAAATGTCAAAGTATGGAGTCCATTGAAAGCACAGTTCAGAAAAAGCCTGGAGAAACTCTGACTCTGTCCTGTAGAGGATCCGGGTTCAGCTTTAGCTGCTGTGACATGCACTGGATCAGACAACAAGCTGGAAAACCTCTTGTGTGGATTGGACGTGTTTATAGTGATGGCAGCGGCCATGACTACGCCGAAGCCTTCAACGACGAACTGAAATCACCAGAGATAATTCAAAGAATATGGTATATCTGAAACTGTCGGGCCTGACAACAGAAGACTCAGACACATATTACTGCGCAAAACAAACACAGTGACACAAAGTTCTTGCACGGCTGAACAAAAACCACTTGAGTGTTTCATCTCTTGTCACTAGAGTTCAACAGGTGGCAGCAGAGAATAAAAAATCCATAAAATACAGCCTAATGACAAGATATATCTGTCACATCATTATTAAAGCCTATTATATTACAGTTAAATTTACAGTGAAGTTCACTATAAAACTCTAACATCAACACAGCCAAAGGCATATCTGACTCCTTTAACACAACACATATTTTATATGATACGTAGATTTGTGGTAGTGGCTACACATTTTACAGTGACAAACTAAAAATATGTTTCAATTAAACAGAGACTCTTCCAGGAGTCTACCAGTGAAAGTGACTCTACAAGGGCAAAATATAATAATGATTCAGCATCTTACTGTGAATCAGTAATAACAACAAGCAGTTCTAAAACATCTTGATAAAAAAAAAAAAAAAAAAATCCTTTGAATATAAAAATGCAAGAGTTGTTTCAAGTGTTTCTTATTTTCTAAGTTGACAAGTTCATTATTACAGGCAAAATTGAGGGCTTTAGTCTTTCAGATGCAGGTCCAACAGAACCAGATTACTGACCTACTGCTTTTGTTGCTTTCCAATATACCAATATTAGTTTTATCAACCCCTGAATTAAAAGAATTAGAAATAGAAGTAGATGGAGATATATAAAATGTTCAGTAGAGAAAAAATGTTGACAAAACATAAGCTTGATGTCATAAAATTCTCTATGAGAGAAATAAATTATATGACCCGTAACATAAATATTTTTTAGCATGTGGAGTTGATCATTAGCTCTGTGTGTTTATGTAAATCTTCTGTTGCATATTTAAACACCAGACATGAGTCAGTTTTATACATTCCTCTGATCACTAGAGGGAGAGAAGAACACTGTGCTGTGAAACACACCATGAATCTCTTCATCTTTAGTGTTGCTCTGGCAGTAGTATCCTGTAAGTTAGTCTACTTTTCTGTGTGATGCATCATTTTGTTGCTAAAAAGCTTGTTAACCATCTTTAAACTTCATGCTATTTTACTAACAGCTATTATTTGATTTGATACAGGTATTCATTCATATGAACTCATCAGCCTGAGTCTCTCTGACTGTCCGTCCTGATGCCACTCCTAACTATCAACTGTAAATTCTCGTATTCATTACTAGTGCACATACAGGCTGGATTCGTCACCTGCAGGAAAAGCTCTGGAATGGATTGGATTGATCACTCTGGTGGAAGCTTATACTACAAGATTCCTGAAAGCAAGTTCAGCATCACCAGAGAACACCTCCAGTACACACAATAACACTGCAGGGAAATAATATGCAAGCTCAAGACACAGCTGTGTATTATTGTGCCAGAGAATCACAGTGCCGACGCAAACAGCCTCCCTGTACAAAAACATCATCATATTCACATTAGGTTATTTATCATGTTTTATCCTCAAAAGTTCAAAACCAATTTTCATAAAATGTTCATCATTCACAGCTGATATTCATCTGATGACATTAAATTTATGTACACACAACAATTACCTAATAAATAAAACACATAATTAGCTAAAAATACTGTCATTAAAGATTAAAGCATTATTTGTCAATAGAGTCAATAAAATCACCTCCTTGCATCTCTTGGCTTCATCAGGTTTAAAGTTTGTTGGCAGTAAAGTTCAGTTTTGAAGCTTGTTTTGACCCAGTGTTACTGTTGTCTCAATGACTATTGGAGGTTTCGCCCAATGATTGAAGACACACGAATAATTAGTTAGAAAGATAAATAAACATGCACCAGTTTTTTCCACAAGAGAATATTATTTTTTTTTATTATTCGCTTTTCTGTTGATTCATTTCAAGGCAGCATGAATAATTGTCTTGTTATCTAGTTGATGTCAAACATCATGACACGTGTGGATTCAACACACAAAAAGAAAATGCAGAAAAACTTTTCTTAATTGTGTCCCCATTTCAGAGAATTGCTGTGCAACATATACATGAACAGAAAGGTACATATTCACATTCACCTCATACTGTTCTAATGTTAAATAGTCCTTCCTCATGGATTGGATCTTGTGACCCTCCAATGCAAATCAAACACTCCCTGTAAGTTTGTTCATTATTTATGGGCCTCTGATTGGATCTGGAGCGTTACATCACCACTTTCACGATAAGAGTTCACTCGCTTACTGCGGCTCTCAGCAGCGGACACCATGAGTTTTCTCATGAAACACTTTTCTAGTGTCGTTCTAATACATATAGTTTCAATGACATAAGTCATTTCAATCTTCCTTTTAGGTTTAAAATGTCAAAGTATGGAGTCCATTGAAAGCACGGTTCAGAAAAAGCCTGGAGAAACTCTGACTCTGTCCTGTAGAGGATCCGGGTTCAGCTTTAGCTGCTGTAGCATGCACTGGATCAGACAACAAGCTGGAAAACCTCTCGTGTGGATTGGACGTGTTTATAGTCCTGGTAACAGCCATGACTACGCCGAAGCCTTCAACAGACAACTGAAATCACCAGAGATATTCAAAGAATATTGTATAGCTGAAACTGTCGGGCCTGACAACAGAAGACTCAGCCACATATTACTGCACACAAACACAGAGACCAAAGTTCTTGAACGCTTGAACAAAAACCACTTGAGTGTTTCATCTCTTGTCACTAGAGTTCAACAGGTGGCAGCAGAGAATAAAAAATCCATAAAATACAGCCCAATGAGAAGATATACCATCTGTCACAGCATTATTAAAGCCTATTATATTACTGTTAAATTTACAATACACTATAAAAGCTCTAACATCACACAGCACAAAGGTACTCTGACTCCTTAAACACAACCCTATTTTATATGATCGTAATATTGTGGTATGCTACCCATTTAATAGTGACAAACTAAAAATATTTCATTAAACAGAGACTCTCCAGAGCTACAAGTGAAAGTGACTCTACACTGGCAAACTATACTAATGAATATCATCATCTTACTGTGAATACAGTAATAAACAACAAGCAGTTCTAAAACATATTGAATGAAAAGAAAAATCCTCTGAATATAAAAATGCAGAGTTGATTCAAGTGATTTTTTTTTCTGGTTTCACAAGTTTTGCTTCATTATTACAGGCAAAATTGAGGCCTTCAGTCTTTCAGATGCAGGTCCTGCAGAACCAGATTACTGACCTACTGCTTTGTTGTTTTCCAATATACCATATTAGTTTTATCAACCCCTGAAAAAGAATGAAAACTAGATGGAGATATATATAAAATGTGCAGTAGAGAATTTTTTTTTGACAAAAAACATAAGCTTGATGTCATAAAATTCTCTATAAGATAAATAAATGATATGAACATAAATGTAGCATAAATATTTTTTAGCATGTGGAGATGATTATTAGCTTTGTGTGTTTATGTAAATCTTCTGTTGCATATTTAAACACCAGACATGAGTCAGTTATACATTCATCTGATCACTAGAGGGAGAGAAAACAACTGTCTGTGCACACCCATGATCTCTTCAGCTTTAGTGTTCTTTCGGGCATAGTACCTGAAGTGTTGTCTACTTTTTACCGTGTGATGCATCATTTTGTTGGCTCAAAAGCTTGTTACCATCTTTAGACTTGATCTATTTTACTAACAGCTAGTATTTGATTGATACAGGGTATTCATTCAATGACACTCCCAGCCTGAGTCTCTGACTGTCCCGTTCCGATGCCACCTCTAACTATCAACTGTAAAGTCTCATATTCATTACTAGCTATTACATCCGGGCTTCGTCAGCCTGCAGGAAAAGCTCTGGAATGGATTGGCAGGATCCTCTCTGTGGAGGGCTTGACACAAGATTACTGAAAAGCAATTCAGCATCACCAAGACACCTCCATAACACATAACACTGCTGGAAATAATACAAGCGCAAGACACAGCGTTGTATTATTGTGCAGAAATAATCACAGTGGCAGACGCCAACAGCCTCCCTGTACAAAACATCATCATATTCACCTTTGTTATGACACGAGGGGTCGGACACCGATGTACCAACGGAAGTAGTCTTATTTAACCATTAGTCAGATATGGTAATCAGATAAAGCAATGAGCAAGTAAAGTCTGGTGATAATTACGGTCCTTTTATGATTGCAGATGGTGGAGACTTGGAACTGGATGGAGCTGGAGAACGTAGGAGACGTAGAAGCACTCACACACAGACGAGGATATACTGGTGGTGATGAAGGGGATAATGATGTGCAGGTGACGGTGATTATATTCTGGTGATTGGGAGCGTTGTGATTGGTGCATGGTGGAGCCTACTGTCCGGTGACAGTCACCCCCCCCTCCACGCCCGCTCCTGAGGGCCCGAGGACTGCCGACGTCGTGGTGGCCATCCTCTTCCACGGGGGCAGTCTGTCAGGTGGTTACTGTGGCTCGTGGTAGTTTGGATCGAGGATGTCATTTCTTGGAACCCAGGAGCGTTCCTCAGGGCCATAACCTTCCCAGTCTATGAGTATCGCGCTGAACCACCACGCGCGGGAGTCCAATGATCTCGTGCACTGCGTACTTTCCGTCCTCCAGGATAGTGGAGGGGAGGCTCGGCTGCTGCCACGTCAGGCTCTGTGGAGGAGGAAACAGAAGGATGGTGAGGTTTGATTAAGGACACGTGGAATGTGGGGTGAATGCGGTAACCTGGTGGGAGCTGGAGCTGGTACGTGACTGGATTGATCTGCTTGATAATCTTGAAGGGTCAATGAATCTGGGACTCTCAGTTTCTGCAGGGCAGACACAGCATGATGTCCCTTGTAGACAGCCAGACCTTCTGTCCGGGCTGGTAGACTGGAGTGTCGAACGGTGAAGGTCGGCTGTCATTCTGCGTCTGCGCAGGGCTCTTTGCAGTTGATGGTGTGCTGATCCCATACCCTCTCGCTCTCCCGGAACCAAGTAATCCACTGCTGTCACGTTGGAGTTTTTTCCCCATCCCCGGGAACAGTGGGGGTTGGGTACCGATATTACGCACTGGACTGGTGTGAGTCCTGTGTTGGTTTGCCGTAGGTATTTCTGTGCTACTCGGCCAACCCAGTACTGGTTCGCAAGAGTTCTGTGGTCATTACAGAAGGTACGGAGAAGCGGCCGATCTCCTGTACTTTCTTTCCGTCGGCCCGTTCGACTGTGGGTGTTCCAGTGTTAACGACGGGCCACACCTAGGAGTAAGTGGACGGCTTTCCCGACACAATAAATAAGCTTGTTCCTCTATCGGAAACAATGTCCTTCTGGAAGTCCGAGTACGGAACACATGGTTGAATAACAGTTCAGCCGTTCCATAGCATGTTTAGGTCCTTCAAGGGATAAGCCACATGCTTGGAGAAGCGGTCCATGATAACTAGAAAGCAAGTGAATCCATCGGAGGCTGGAATGTCGGTGATTAATCCACCCCTAGGTGTGACCAGGGTCTGGTTGGAACGGCAGAGGAGGACCTTGCCGCTGGTATGTGACGTGAAACTTTTTGGAGGTAGCGTCACTCCCTGGCGCCCTGCACGTACCTTCTGACGTCTGCCGCCATGTGTGGACCCCATCACGTTGTTTAAGCAACGAGATGGTTCCATTGCCCCCTGGGTGACCAGTGCCAAGTGACGTGTGGGCTGAGTGGATGATTTGAGTGCGTCATGACCGGGTGATGAAGAGCAAGCCTGGTGGGCAACCCGGCGGAGGATTCGTGGAGGCATTGGAGGAGGGAATGGTCTCTTCCGACCACGTGATGGGACTTACGATGAGGGAACTTGGAATGATCGGTTCAGGTTCTTCAGTTCTTTTTTCAGGAGCATGGAGACGGTAGAGGGCGTCAGCTTTCACATTTTTAGATCCAGGGCAGTAGGAGATTGTGAAGTGGAAGCGAGAGAAAAACATGGCCCAGCGGGCTTGTCTAGGGGTAAGTCTCTTGGCAGCACGGAGATATTTGAGGTTCTTATGGTCATTTAGTACCAGGAAAGGGTGGTTTGCTCCCTCCAACCAATGTCTCCACTCTTCCAGGGCTAGCTTCACAGCGAGAAGTTCTCTGTCACCGATGTTGTAGTTGACTTCCGCCGGGTTGAGCTTGCAGGAGATGAATACAGGGATAGATTTTGCTGGGGGTCCCCTGCTGGGGACGCACCGGGGGGGCTCCCTCGGTTTGGAGGCGTCCCCCTCCACGATGAAGGGCAGTTCTGGATCGGGGTGGATGAGGAGGGGAGCGGTGGTGAAGGCTTCCTTTAAGCGGTTGAAGGCGTCGGTGGCAGCTGGTGACCAGGACAGAGACTTGGGCTGATGGCGTAGTAGATTGGTGAGAGGATGAGTGATGGAGCTGTAATCTGGATGAAGCGGCGATAAAAGTTGGCAAATCCCAAATCTTTGAAGTTCTGTGAATGTGGTTGGTTCTGGCCAGTTGGTGATGGATTCCACCTTCCTCTCGTCCAGCCGGATGCCACTGTGATCGATTAGGTAACAAAGGAATGTACAGATGCTGATGGAATAGGCATTTTTCGGCTTTCAGGAAGAGATGGAACTGTCGAAGACGGGTGAGGGACCTCCGCAACGTGTTGGCGATGTTCGGCCAGGCTCCGGGAGTATATGAGGATGTCGTCGATGTACACCAGAACGAATCGGTTGAGGAACTCCCGGAGCACCTCATGAATTAAGTCCTGGAATACGGAGGGGGCGTTGACCAGGCCATATGGCAATGACGATGTACTCGTAGTGGCCGGTGCTGATTAGCCTGTCTCCACTCATCCCCCTCGCTACCGGATGAACTTTGTACGCGCTTCGGAGATCCAGCTTCGTAACACAGTGCCCCGAGAGTTCCAGGCCGCCGGGACGAGAGAAAGGGTAACGGAACTTACTGTGATTTTATTGAAGCGCGTCGGTAGTCGATGCGGGCCTCAAGCCTCCGTCCTTTTGGCCACAAAAAGAAGCTTGATCAGCAGGGGAATAGATGGACACTATACCTTGGTCGAGGGCCTCCCTTGATGTACTCCTCCATGGCCTTCTCCTCCGGGGTGGAAAGAGGGTATATCTTACCCTTAGGCACTGGTTCACTCAGAAGCAGATTGATGGCCAGTCCCATGCGGTGTGGAGGCAGCTTAGAGGCTCTCTGGGGGCAAAACATCGCTGAAGGGGCGTAGCACTCAGGATGTCGATGGAGCGTTTCTCGACTGGACTCTCGCATGGAGGTTGGTACAGACTGAAGTTCTTGGGAATGAGCTCGTGGAACGGGAATCCGTAAGATTCATGCTAGAACCAGGCCTCGCCGCACTTCAGATTTCGCCGGTCTTCCAGGACATGTGGGTATGTGCTGCCCACCAGGTCTTTTTGCACCATAAACAGCTGTGTCTTACAACACTGAGTTACCAGTCCCGAGAAACACTATGTTAAAGTCAGGTCAATAGCCCAACTAAAGCACACACTTTCCACCATGAGGGTGACATCAACGTTATTATTTTCACAGTATCTCCAGTTTAATAATACAAATATGTATGGTCCATTGTTGCAACTGAGGTAAAAAGGCTTGAGAAAGTTTAAGGCACTTTCTACAAATGTGAACAAGATTTTTACATGACTAACGAGTACTCAATTTGTAAAATTGAATTACCAAACCTCAAGATTTCTAATTACGCTGTACTGTGTGGTAGCTACACCCAACAGTTTATTAAGTTTCTATAAACGCACTAATTACATGTTAAGTGCCGACTAAGAGTTCTAATTACGCTGTACTGTGGTAGCTATTTTATCATTCAAAATGAGGAGTTAACTTACTTGCGAAATTTAAGGCAATCGTTTCCTTAAGGTTTTTAGTAAACCCACAGTTTAATTACGCTTCTAGTAAACTCAACTAATTACCTTTTACATTGGATAAACAATTTGATTTGTACTGCTGCACACACTCCAAAAAAGTGGGACGAGGCATTTTTACCATTGTGTCACATCACCTTTTCCTTTATTTCCACTTTTTAATTGGTTTTGGGAACTGCGGAAACTAATGTTGTGAGAATCTTTGCAAGTGACGTTTTTGCCCAAATCTCGCCTGAACAGACCGCGCTCAACAGTGCTGTGGTCTCCTGTGTCTGATTCTCCTTTTCATGATGGGCCATATATTTTTCAACAGGATTCATATCTGGACGGCTACAGACAGTCAAGCACATCCCCTCTATGGTGAGAGCGTCTAGAAACCATCTGTTTCAGCATGTTCAGAATGAGGCCTGACATTGTCTGCTTCCCAGGAAGGATGTCGGCTTTTTGTTGTTTTTTTCTTTTTATTGGCAGTTATGTCTCCGTGTCAATCCCATATAACGCCGTATGTCAATATTCCTTCCACACAATAGTCACCCATAACTGTTGCCTGAGGCCACCTCATACCAAGACCAGAGGTTTGATTTTGCACAATCCTGATGAAAGTCTGGATGGTCCCTTTCGTCTTGGGGACTAGGACCTCAAGTCCATTTTTTCCAAAAACAAGTTGAACTTGGACTCATCTGACCACACACACATTTCCAATTTTTTGGACATCTGAGATGACTCAGGTCCCAGAGAACTCGGTGTCTCTCTGTATAGCACTGAGTAAGAATTTCCCTTTG
>JAOTNS010003249.1:0-17239 GCA_028476615.1 Culter alburnus | reverse complement strand
GTATTACACAAATAACATTGATGAGATAGCACATAACACGAGGTGCTCAACTAAATGAACTAACGCATTCGTTATGCATTGAAGAGATATTACATAACGTGCATTGCATTGGAGTAACTCAATCAGTTTTGCAGGGAAGAGATAACATATGACAGGTGCTTGTTGTACTGCTCTGCACTCAAGAACTAATTCTTTCCTTTGTGCATTGAAGTGATGCTGTTGCACTGCAATAAATAAAAGAACTAACTGTTTCTTTGCATTCTATACAATTAATTTATGTTGTGCATAGACGAAATTAATATGGCGTTTTGTTGCATTGCGATCCATACAAAAACGTGTATGTTATGCACAGGTTCATTGTGCACTGAAGAGAAAACAAATCACATATGCTGTTGCATCGCAATGCATCAAGAAACTGCATCGCAGTCAAACTACTAACTAACTTGTAAACCTATTTCTTTGTGTATTACAGAGATAACAACATGTCCATTGCATTGCAGGGAGTTATTCCGTTTTGCAGTGAAGAGATAACACAAAATGTGCTTGTTGTACTGCGTTGCATAAAAAACTATCTCTTTCCCTTGTGCATTGAAGCGAAAAGGAATCACATATGCTGTTGCATTTTAATGCATCAAGAACTGTTTAAAATCGCATCACGTACAATAGTTCACTTATTATGCTGTGCATAGAAGAAATGGATATAACATATGCGTTGATACATTGCAACATGCAAATTATGCACTGATATAAGATATGTACTTTTGCATTGCATTGCCGCGTTGTGCAGTGATGAATAACGTATAAGCTACGAAAACGAACTTTGTTATGCATTCATTGTTCAGTTAACACATAACACAGGTACTTTTGAACTGCATTGCATATAAAAATCAATTCCTTGCATTGCAAAGAGTTATTCTGTTTTTGCAGTGAAGAGATAAGACGAAAGATGCTTGTTGTACTGCGTTGCATAAAAAATCTACCCTCGTGCATTGAAGAGAAAAGAAATCACATATGCTTGTTGCATTTTAATGTACTAAGAACTGTTTAAATTGCATCATGTACAACAGTTAACTTATTATGCTGTGCATAGAAGCATATAACATATGCGCATATAACATATGTGCTGATGCATTGCAACATGCAAATTATGAACTGTTTCCTTGCAGTGTATACACGAAATAACATTGATGAGATAGCACATAACACGAGGTGCTCAACTAAATGAACTAACGCATTCATTATGCATTGAAGAGATATTACATAACGTGCATTGCATTGCAGTAACTCAATCAGTTTTGCAGGGAAGAGATAACATATGACAGGTGCTTGTTGTACTGCTCTGCACTCAAGAACTAATTCTTTCCTTTGTGCATTGAAGTGATGCTGTTGCACTGCAATAAATAAAAAAAGCTGTTTCTTTGCATTCTATACAATTAATTTATGTTGTGCATAGACGAAATAAATATGGCTTTTTCTTGCCTTGCGATCCATACAAAAACGTGTATGTTATGCACAGGTTCATTGTGCACTGAAGAGAAAACAAATCACATGTGCTGTTGCATCGCAATGCATCAGGAAACTGCATCGCAGTCAAAATACTAACTAACTTGTAAACTTATTTCGTTGTGTATTAAAGAGATAACACATAACATGTGCATTGCATTGCAGGGAGATATTCCGTTTTGCAGTGAAGAGATAACACGAAAGGTGCATGTTGTACCTGCGTTGCATTTAAAATACTAACTAACTTATAAACCTATTTCGTTGTATATTACAGAGATAACAACATGTCCATTGCATTGCAGGGAGTTATTCCGTCTTGCAGTGAAGAGATAACACGAAATGTGCTTGTTGTACTGCGTTGCATAAAAAACTATCTCTTTCCCTTGTGCATTGAAGAGAAAAGGAATCACATATGCTGTTGCATCGCAATGCATCAAGAAATTGCATTGCATTCAAAATACTAACTAACTTATAAACTTATTTCTTTGTGTATTAAAGAGATAACACTTAACATGCGCATTGCATTGTTGCATTTTAATGTATTAAGAACTGTTTAAATTGCATCATGTACAACAGTTAACTTATTATGCTGTGCATAGAAGCATAAACATATGCGCATATAACATATGTGCTGATGCATTGCAACATGCAAATTATGCACTGTTTCCTTGCAGTGTATACACGAAATAACATTGATGAGATAGCACATAACACGAGGTGCTCAACTAAATGAACTAACGCTTTCGTTACGCATTGAAGAGATATTACATAACATGCATTGGAGTAACTCAATCAGTTTTGCAGGGAAGAGATAACATATGACAGGTGCTTGTTGTACTGCTCTGCACTCAAGAACTAATTCTTTCCTTTGTGCATTGAAGTGATGCTGTTGCACTGCAATAAAAAAAGAACTAACTGTTTCTTTGCATTCTATACAATAATTAACTTATCTGTGCATAGAAGAAATTAATATGACGTGCTTGCATTGCTATCGATACAAGAACATGTATGTTATGCACAGGTTCCTTGCATTGTGCGTTGATGAGAAAACAAATTACATATGCTGTTGCATCGCAATGCATCAAGAAATTGCATTGCATTCAAAATTCTACCTAACTTTTAAACTTATTTCATTGTGTATTAAAGAGATATCACTTAGCATGTGCGTTGCAGGAAGTTATTCCGTTTTGCAGTGAAGAGATAACAGGAAAGGTGTTTCTTGCACTGCGCTGCATAAAAAACTAACTCTTTCCTTTGAACATTGAAGAGAAAATGAATCACATATGCTGTTCCGTTGCAGTGCATCAGAACTGTTTCATTGCATCATGTACAATAGTTCACTTATTATGCTGTGCATAGAAGAAATTAATATGACGTGCTGTTGCATTGCAATCCATACAAGAACGAGTATGTTATGCACAGGTTCCTTGCATTGTGCATTGATGAGAAAAGGAATCACATATGCAATGCATCAAGAACTGTTTCATTGCATCATGTACAATAGTTAACTTCTTGTGCTGTGCATAGAAGAAATGGATATAACTTATGTGCTGATACAATGCAACATGCAAATTATGCACTGTTTCCTTGCAGTGTATACACGAAATAACATTGATGAGATAGCACATAACACGAGGTGCTCAACTAAATGAACTAACGCTTTCGTTATGCATTGAAGAGATATTACATAACATGCATTGCATTGGAGTAACTCAATCAGTTTTGCAGGGAAGAGATAACATATGACAGGTGCTTGTTGTACTGCTCTGCACTCAAGAACTAATTCTTTCCTTTGTGCATTGAAGTGATGCTGTTGCACTGCAATAAATAAAAGAACTAACTGTTTCTTTGCATTCTATACAATTAATTTATGTTGTGCATAGACGAAATTAATATGGCGTTTTGTTGCATTGCGATCCTAGCCCTAATCCGTACAAGAACGTGTATGTTATGCACAGGTTCCTTGCATTGTGCATTGAAGAGAAAACAAATCACTTATGCTGTTGCATTTCATTTCATCAAGAACTTGCACTGCATTCAAATTCTAACCTACTTATAAACTTATTTCCTTGCAGGGAGTGCTTGTTGCACTGCGTTGCATAAAAAAACTAACTCTTTCCATTGAACATTCATTGAATGAACTCATTGACTCCTTTTAATGTTACTTCAACTGTACAGGAATCCATATTTGAACATATTTCTGGTCCAAGAGCGTCTGATCTTGAACGTTCTTTATATACTCATTGATTCCTTCTGATTTTTTTTTTAGCTACACAGAATCTATTTCAGAAACTTTACTGACTCATTGACTCCTTCTGATGTTTCATCAGATGGACAAGTACTCCATATTTGACCTAATGAACTATTTCTGGCAAATTAGACCTTGATGATGAAACCTCTATAGAGACTCATTGACTCATTGACTCATGACTACGGTGTTGCATCAGACAGACAGTAGTCCATATTTTTTACTGTTTGCCTCACTCTGATGTTCCTTTAGCCATACATGAGCCTATGTTTGAGCTACAGAACATATCTCTGATAAATAAGTCCTCGCTCATGGACTTTTTATACATACTCATTGCCTCACTCTTATGTTTCTTCACCCACACAGACGTCCATATTAGACCGACTGAACATATTTATGGCAAATTAGTCATGAACTTCATGTACATACTTATTAACACCATCTGATGTTAGATAAGCCAGACAGTAGTCCATATTTGACCAACTGAACATATTTCTGGCGACACTGAAGTTTTCACATTTTTCAGTGATGCCTTTTGATGTCAGATCACCCATATAGAAGTCTATATTTGACATACTGAACATTTTTCTGGCCCAAGAGTGCTCGAACTTGAACTTTATATACATGCCTCGCTCTGATGTTACTTCAGCCATAGAGTATTGCATATATGACCTAACTGACATATTTCAAGCAAATTAGTCCTCAATCACGAACTTTCTATACACACTTATTGACTCCTTCTGATGACAGGTCAGCCATTGAATATTGCATATTTGACCTAAAGGTCATATTTCTGGCCAAAAGCACTCAATCTTGAGCTTTTCATACATTATTATTGATTCCTTCTGATGTTACTTCACCCATACTGAAGTTCATATTAGACCTAATGAACGTATTTCTGGCAAATTAGTCCTCGATCAAGAACTTTCTCTACTGACTCAATGATTACTTCTAGTTTTATTTCAGCCCTACAGATGTCCATATTAGGCCTGATTAATTTTTTTCTGTCCCAAGAGTCCACGATCATGAGCTTTATATACATGCCTCACTCTGCTGTTACTTCAGCCATAGAATATTGTATATTTGACCTAATGGACATATTTTTCACAAATTAGCCCTCGATCATGAATTTTCTATACATACTCATTGACATTATCTGATGTACCATCGGCTAGACAATAGTCAGTGTTTGACCTTCTGAACATAGTTCTGGCTAAAGAGTATTCGGTATTGAGTTTTATACTCATTGATGCCTTCAATCAAATTAGCCATACAGTAGTCCACATTTGACCTACTGAATATATTTTTGACCCAAGAGTTCTTGATCTTGAACTTTCAATACATACTCATTGACTCCTTCAAATGTTTTTTCAGCCGTACACAAATCCACATTTGACCTACAGAACATATATCTGGTATGTCAGCCATAGAATATTGCATATTTGACCTAAAGGTCATATTTCTGGCCAAAAGCACTCAATCTTAAGCTTTTCATACATTATTATTGATTCATTCTGATGTTACTTCACCCATACTGAAGTCCATATTAGACCTACTGAACGTATTTCTGGCAAATTAGTCCTCGATCAAGAACTTTCTCTACTGACTCCTTGACTCCTTCTAGTTTTATTTCAGCTTTACAGAAGTCCATATCAGGCCTGATTAAATTTTTTCTATCCCAATAGTCCACGATCATGAGCTTTATATACATGCCTCACTCTGATGTTATTTCAGCCATAGAGTATTGTATATTTGACCTAATGGACATATTTTTCACAAATTAGCCCATACTGAAGTCCATATTAGACCTACTGAACGTATTTCTGGCAAATTAGTCCTCGATCAAGAACTTTCTCTACTGACTCAATGATTACTTCTAGTTTTATTTCAGCCCTACAGATGTCCATATTAGGCCTGATTAATTTTTTTCTGTCCCAAGAGTCCACGATCATGAGCTTTATATACATGACTCACTCTGCTGTTACTTCAGCTATAGAATATTGTATATTTGACCTAATGGACATATTTTTCACAAATTAGCCCATAGTGAAGTCCATATTAGACCTACTGAACGTATTTCTGGCAAATTAGTCCTCGATCAAGAACTTTCTCTAACCTACTCCTTGACTCCTTCTAGTTTTATTTCAGCCTTACAGAAGTCCATATTAGGCCTGATTAAATTTTTTCTATCCCAATAGTCCACGATCATGAGCTTTATATACATGCCTCACTCTGATGTTACTTCAGCCATAGAGTATTGCATATTTGACCCAATGGGCATATTTATGGCCAAAGAGTTCTCGATTTGAAAATTTTTATACATTATCATTGACTCCTTCTGATGTTACTTCACCCACACAGAATCCATATTAGACCTACTGGAAATATTTTTGGCAAATTAGTCCTTGATCATGAGCTTTCTTTACTGACTCATTGACTCCTTCTGATGTTACATCAAACAGACAGTAGTCCATATTTGACGTAAAAAACATATTTCTGGCCCAAGAGCGACTGGACTCGAACGTTCTTTATATACTCATCGATTCCTTCAATCACATTAGCCATACAGTAGTCCACATTTGACCTACTGAATATATTTTTGGCCCAAGAGTTCTTGATCTTGAACTTTCAATACATACTCATTGACTCCTTCTAATGTTACTTCAGCCGTACACAAATCATTTGACCTAGAACATATCTCGTATGTCAGCCATAGAATATTGCATATTTGACCTAAAGGTCATCTTTCTGGCCAAAAGCACTCAATCTTGACCTTTTCATACATTATTATTGAATCCTTCTGATGTACGTCACCCATACTGAGTCCATATTAGACCTACTGAACGTATTTCTGGCAAATTAGTCCTCGATCAAGAACTTTCTCTACTGACCTTGACTCCTTATAGTTTTATTTCAGCCTTACAGAAGTCCATATAGGCCTGATTAAATTTTTTCTATCCCAATAGTCCACGATCATGAGCTTTATATACATGCCTCACTCTGATGTTATTTCAGCCATAGAGTATTGTATTTGACGGGACATATTTTCACAAATTAGCCCATACTGAAGTCCATATTAGACCTACTGAACGTATTTCTGAAATTAGTCCTCGATCAAGAACTTTCTCTACTGACTCCTTGACTCCTATAGTTTTATTTCAGCCTACAGAAGTCCATATTAGGCCTGATTAATTTTTTCTATCCCAATAGTCCACGATCATGAGCTTTATATACATGCCTCACTCTGATGTTATTTCAGCCATAGAGTATTGTATATTTGACCTAATGGACATATTTTTCACAAATTAGCCCATACTGAAGTCCATATTAGACCTACTGAACGTTTCTGGCAAATTAGTCCTCGATCAAGAACTTTCTCTACTGACTCCTTGACTCCTTCTAGTTTTATTTCAGCCTTACAGAAGTCCATATAGGCCTGATTAAATTTTTTCTATCCAATAGTCCGCGATCATGAGCTTTATATACATGCCTCACTCTGATGTTATTTCAGCAGAGAGTATTGTATATTTGACCTAATGGACATATTTTTCACAAATTAGCCCATACTGAAGTCCATATTAGACCTATTGAACGTATTTCTGGCAAATTAGTCCTCGATCAAGAACTTTCTCTACTGACTCAATGATTACTTCTAGTTTATTTCAGCCCTACAGAGTCCATATTAGGCCTGATTTATTTTTTTCTGTCCCAAGAGTCCACGATCATGAGCTTTATATACATGCCTCACTCTGATGTTTCTTCAGCATAGAAATTGTATATTTGACCTAATGGACATATTTTCACAAATTAGCCCATACTGAAGTCCATATTAGACCTACTGAACGTATTTCTGGCAAATTAGTCCTCGATCAAGAACTTTCTACTGACTCCTTGACTCCT
Source organism: Culter alburnus (assembly GCA_028476615.1). Lineage (NCBI taxonomy): Eukaryota > Metazoa > Chordata > Actinopteri > Cypriniformes > Xenocyprididae > Culter > Culter alburnus. The sequence goes on along the minus strand of JAOTNS010003249.1, from coordinate 9,588 downwards.
TCTAGTTTATTTCAGCCTTACAGAAGTCCATATTAGGCCTGATTAAATTTTTTCTATCCCAATAGTCCACGATCATGAGCTTTATATACATGCCTCACTCTGATGTTATTTCAGCCATAGAGTTTGTATTTGACCTAATGGACATATTTTTCACAAATTAGCCCATACTGAAGTCCATATTAGACCTACTGACGTATTTCTGGCAATTAGTCCTCGATCAAGAACTTTCTTACTGACTCCTTGACTCCTTCCAGTTTATTTCAGCCTGACAGAAGTCCATATTAGGCCTGATTAATTTTTTCTATCCCAATAGTTGCGATCATGAGCTTATATACATGCCTCACTTGATGTTATTTCAGCTAGAGGTATTGTATATTTGACCTAATGGACTTTTCACAAATTAGCCCATACTGAAGTCCAATTAGACTACTGAACGTATTTCTGGCAAATTAGTCCTCGATCAAGAACTTTCTCTACTGACTCTTGATTCTTTAGTTTATTTCAGCCCTACAGAGTCCATATTAGGCCTGATTAATTTTTTCTATCCAATAGTCCGCGATCATGAGCTTTATATACAGCCTCACTGATGTTATTTCAGCTAGAGTATTGATATTTGACCTAATGGACATATTTTCACAAATTAGCCATACTGAAGTCCATATTAGACCTATGAACGTATTTCTGGCAAATTAGTCCTCGATCAAGAACTTTCTCTACTGACTCAATGATTACTTCTAGTTTCATTTCAGCCCTACAGAGTCCATATTAGGCCTGATTAATTTTTTCTCCCAAGAGTCCACGATCATGAGCTTTTATACATGCCTCACTCTGATGTTATTTCAGCCATAGAATATTGTATATTTGACCTAATGGACATATTTTTCACAAATTAGCCCATACTGAAGTCCATATTAGACCTACTGAACGTATTTCTGGCAAATTAGTCCGATCAAGAACTTTCTCTACTGACTCCTGACTCCTTCTAGTTTTATTTCAGCCTTAGAGAAGTCCATATTAGGCCTGATTAAATTTTTTCTATCCCAATAGTCCACGATCATGAGCTTTATATACATGCCTCACTCTGATGTTATTTCAGCCATAGAGTTTTGTATATTTGACCTAATGGACATATTTTTCACAAATTAGCCCATACTGAAGTCCATATTAGACCTACTGAACGTATTTCTGGCAAATTAGTCCTCGATCAAGAACTTTCTCTACTGACTCCTTGACTCCTTCCAGTTTTATTTCAGCCTGACAGAAGTCCATATTAGGCCTGATTAAATTTTTTCTATCCCAATAGTCTGCGATCATGAGCTTTATATACATGCCTCACTCTGATGTTATTTCAGCTAGAGAGTATTGTATTTGACCTAATGGACATTTTTCACAAATTAGCCCATACTGAAGTCCATATTAGACCTACTGAACGTATTTCTGGCAAATTAGTCCTCGATCAAGAACTTTCTCTACTGACTCAATGATTACTTCTAGTTTCATTTCAGCCTACAGATGTCCATATTAGGCCTGATTAATTTTTTTCTGTCCCAAGAGTCCACGATCATGAGCTTTATATACATGCCTCACTCTGATGTTTCTTCAGCCATAGAATATTGTATATTTGACCTAATGGACATTTTTTTCACAAATTAGCCTTCGATCGTGAATTTTCTATTCATACTCATTGACATTATCTGATGTACCATCGGCTAGACAATAGTCAGTGTTTGACCTTCTGAACATAGTTCTGGCCAAAGAGTATTCAGTATTGAGTTTTATACTGATTGATGCCTTCAGTCACATTAGCCATACAGTAGTCCACATTTGACCTACTGAATATATTTTTGGCCCAAGAGTTCTTGATCTTGAACTTTCAATACATACTCATTGATTCCTTCTAATGTTACTTCAGCCGTACACAAATCCGCATTTGACCTACTGAACATATTTCTCGTATGTCAGCCATAGAATATTGCATATTTGACCTAAAGGTCATATTTCTGGCCAAAAGCACTCAATCTTGACCTTGTCATACATTATTATTGAATCCTTCTGATGTTACGTCACCCATACTGAAGTCCATATTAGACCTACTGAACGTATTTCTGGCAAATTAGGCCTCGATCAAGAACTTTCTCTACTGACTCCTTGACTCCTTCTAGTTTTATTTCAGCCTTACAGAAGTCCATATTAGGCCTGATTAAATTTTTTCTATCCCAATAGTCCGCGATCATGAGCTTTATATACATGCCTCACTCTGATGTTATTTCAGCTAGAGAGTATTGTATATTTGACCTAATGGACATTTTCACAAATTAGCCCATACTGAAGTCCATATTAGACCTACTGAACGTATTTCTGGCAAATTAGTCCTCGATCAAGAACTTTCTCTACTGACTCAATGATTACTTCTAGTTTCATTTCAGCCCTACAGATGTCCATATTAGGCCTGATTAATTTTTTTCTGTCCCAAGAGTCCACGATCATGAGCTTTATATACATGCCTCACTCTGATGTTTCTTCAGCCATAGAATATTGTATATTTGACCTAATGGACAATTTTTCACAAATTAGCCTTGATCGTGAATTTCTATTCATACTCATTGACATTATCTGATGTACCATCGGCTAGACAATAGTCAGTGTTTGACCTCTGAACATATTTCTATTCAGTATGAGCAAGTTTGACCTACTGAACATATTTCTCGTATGTCAGCCATAGAATATTGCATATTTGACCTAAAGGTCATTTCTGGCCAAAAGCACTCAATCTGACCTTGTCATACATTATATTGAATCCTTCTGATGTTACGTCACCCATACTGAACATATTAGACCTACTGAACGTATTTCTGGCAAATTAGGCCTCGATCAAGAACTTTCTACTGACTCCTTGACTCCTTCTAGTTTATTTCAGCCTTACAGAAGTCCATATTAGGCCTGATTAATTTTTTTCTGTCCCAAGAGTCCACGATCATGAGCTTTATATACATGCCTCACTCTGATGTTATTTCAGCTAGAGTATTGTATATTTGACCTAATGGACATTTTTCACAAATTAGCCCATACTGAAGTCCATATTAGACCTACTGAACGTATTTCTGGCAAATTAGTCCTCGATCAAGAACTTTCTCTACTGACTCAATGATTACTTCTAGTTTTATTTCAGCCTACAGAGTCCATATTAGGCCTGATTAATTTTTTTCTGTCCCAAGAGTCCACGATCATGAGCTTTATATACATGCCTCACTCTGATGTTTTTCAGCCATAGAATATTGTATATTTGACCTAATGGACATATTTTTCACAAATTAGCCCATACTGAAGTCCATATTAGACCTACTGAACGTATTTCTGGCAAATTAGTCCTCGATCAAGAACTTTCTCTACTGACTCCTTGACTCTATTTATTTCAGCCCTACAGATGTCCATATTAGGCCTGATTAATTTTTTTCTGTCCAGAGTCCACGATCATGAGCTTTATATACATGCCTCACTCTGCTTTTACTTCAGCCATAGAGTATTGCATATTGACCAATGGGCATATTTATGGCCAAAGAGTTCTCGATTTGGAAATTTTTATACATTATCATGACTCCTTCTGATGTTACTTCACCCACACAGAATCCATATTAGACCTACTGGAAATATTTTGGCAAATTAGTCCTTGATCATGAGCTTTCTTTACTGACTCATTGACTCCTTCTGATGTTACATCAAACAGACAGTAGTCCATATTTGACGTAAAAAACATTTCTGGCCCAAGAGCGACTGGACTCGAACGTTCTTTATATACTCATCGATTCCTTCAATCACATTAGCCATACAGTAGTCCACATTTGACCTACTGAATATATTTTTGGCCCAAGAGTTCTTGATCTTGAACTTTCAATACATACTCATTGACTCCTTCTAATGTTACTTCAGCCGTACACAAATCCGCATTTGACCTACTGAACATATTTCTCGTATGTCAGCCATAGAATATTGCATATTTGACCTAAAGGTCATCTTTCTGGCCAAAAGCACTCAATCTTGACCTTTTCATACATTATTATTGATTCCTTCTGATGTTACGTCACCCATACTGAAGTCCATATTAGACCTACTGAACGTATTTCTGGCAAATTAGTCCTCGATCAAGAACTTTCTCTACTGACTCCTTGACTCCTTCTAGTTTTATTTCAGCCTTACAGAAGTCCATATTAGGCCTGATTAAATTTTTTCTATCCCAATAGTCCACGATCATGAGCTTTATATACATGCCTCACTCTGATGTTATTTCAGCCATAGAGTATTGTATATTTGACCTAATGGACATATTTTTCACAAATTAGCCCATACTGAAGTCCATATTAGACCTACTGAACGTATTTCTGACAAATTAGTCCTCGATCAAGAACTTTCTCTACTGACTCCTTGACTCCTTATAGTTTTATTTCAGCCTTACAGAAGTCCATATTAGGCCTGATTAAATTTTTTCTATCCCAATAGTCCACGATCATGAGCTTTATATACATGCCTCACTCTGATGTTATTTCAGCCATAGAGTATTGTATATTTGACCTAATGGACATATTTTTCACAAATTAGCCCATACTGAAGTCCATATTAGACCTACTGAACGTATTTCTGGCAAATTAGTCCTCGATCAAGAACTTTCTCTACTGACTCCTTGACTCCTTCTAGTTTTATTTCAGCCTTACAGAAGTCCATATTAGGCCTGATTAAATTTTTTCTATCCCAATAGTCCGCGATCATGAGCTTTATATACATGCCTCACTCTGATGTTATTTCAGCTAGAGAGTATTGTATATTGACCTAATGGATATTTTTCACAAATTAGCCCATACTGAAGTCCATATTAGACCTACTGAAGTATTTCTGGCAAATTAGTCCTCGATCAAGAACTTTCTCTACTGACTCAATGATTACTTCTAGTTTATTTCAGCCTACAGATGTCCATATTAGGCCTGATTAATTTTTTTCTGTCCCAAGAGTCCACGATCATGAGCTTTATATACATGCCTCACTCTGCTGTTACTTCAGCCATAGAGTATTGCATATTTGACCCAATGGGCATATTTATGGCCAAAGAGTTCTCGATTTGGAAATTTTATACATTATCATTGACTCCTTCTGATGTTACTTCACCCACACAGAATCCATATTAAACCTACTGGAAATATTTTTGGCAAATTAGTCCTCGATCATGAGCTTTCTTTACTGACTCATTGACTCCTTCTGATGTTACATCAAACAGACAGTAGTCCATATTTGACGTAAAAAACATATTTCTGGCCCAAGAGCGACTGGACTCGAACGTTCTTTATATACTCATCGATTCCTTCAATCACATTAGCCATACAGTAGTCCACATTTGACCTACTGAATATATTTTTGGCCCAAGAGTTCTTGATCTTGAACTTTCAATACATACTCATTGATTCCTTCTAATGTTACTTCAGCCGTACACAAATCCGCATTTGACCTACTGAACATATTTCTCGTATGTCAGCCATAGAATATTGCATATTTGACCTAAAGGTCATCTTTCTGGCCAAAAGCACTCAATCTTGACCTTTTCATACATTATTATTGAATCCTTCTGATGTTACTTCACCCATACTGAAGTCCATATTAGACCTACTGAACGTATTTCTGGCAAATTAGTCCTCGATCAAGAACTTTCTCTACTGACTCCTTGACTCCTTCTAGTTTTATTTCAGCCTTACGGAAGTCCATATTAGGCCTGATTACATTTTTTTCTATCCCAATAGTCCACGATCATGAGCTTTATATACATGCCTCACTCTGATGTTATTTCAGCCATAGAGTATTGTATATTTGACCTAATGGACATATTTTTCACAAATTAGCCCATACTGAAGTCCATTTAGACCTATTGAACGTATTTCTGGCAAATTAGTCCTCGATCAAGAACTTTCTCTACTGACTCCTTGACTCCTTCTAGTTTTATTTCAGCCTTACAGAGTCCATATTAGGCCTGATTAAATTTTTTCTATCCCAATAGTCCGCGATCATGAGCTTTATATACATGCCTCACTCTGATGTTATTTCAGCCATAGAGTATTGTATATTTGACCTAATGGAATATTTTTGGACATATTTCTCGTATGTCAGCCATAGAATATTGCATATTTGACCTAAAGGTCATCTTTGGCCAAAAGCACTCAATCTTGACCTTTCATACATTATATTGAATCCTTCTGATGTTACGTCACCCATACTGAAGTCCATATTAGACCTACTGAACGTATTTCTGGCAAATTAATCCTCGATCAAGAACTTTCTCTACTGACTCCTTGACTCCTTCTAGTTTTATTTCAGCCTTACAGAAGTCCTTATTAGGCCTGATTAAATTTTTTCTATCCCAATAGTCCACGATCATGAGCTTTATATACATGCCTCACTCTGATGTTACTTCAGCCATAGAGTATTGTATATTTGACCCAGTGGGCATATTTATGTCCAAAGAGTTCTCGATTTGGAACTTTTATACATTATCATTGTCTCCTTCTGATGTTACTTCCCACACAGAATCCATATTAGAGTTACTGGACGTATTTCTGGCAAATTAGTCCTCGGTCATGAGCTTTCTTTACTGACTTATTGACTCCATCTGTTGTTACATCAGACAGACAGTAGTCCATATTTGACGTAAAAAACGTATTTCTGGCCCAAGAGCGCCTGAGCTCGAACATTCTTTATATACTCATTGATTCCTTCTGATTTTATTTCAGCCACACAGAATCCATATAAGACCTACCGAACATATTTCTGGCAAATTAGTTCTTGAAGAGCTTTCTTTTTTTTTTTTCCTTTTTTTTTTTTTATTAAACATTTGAAAAATATACAAAACAGGTGTATCACTGGGTGAGGGAACAGTAATAATAATGGCAAAGTATACAGAAAGATGAAGAAAAAAAAAAAAAAAAAAAAAAAAAAAAAAAAGGAAAAACCCCACATAGTACCACAAATAGAAAAAAAAAAGATAAGTAGGCACAATAGTACGCACTGGGCGCACAGTGTAATTGCAACAGCGATAATATATATACATATACATATATATATACACACATTATTAAAAAAAAAAGGAAGGGGGGGGGGGGGGGGTGTTGAGATAGGAATAGCATTAAGATGTGTTTTCCTCCTTAAAGTAGTCCAAAAATGGGTTCCAAACTTTAAAAAAGAGTTTATGCTTCTGTCCCATTGTGAACCTGATCTTTTCCATTTAAGTGCATGTAGCAAATCAAAAACCCATTGGCGATAAGTAGGTGGAACTGCAGACTTCCATTCATGAGAATCAATCGCCTGGCCAATAAAGTTGCAAAGGCTACACTATCAGCCTGCAGATTAGTTACTTTGATGTTGTCTGGCACAACCCCAAACACTGCCAATAGAGGGTTAGGGTCTACTTGCAAGATAGAACCATTGAAAAAACACCTAAAACACTCTCCCAGAAGTCAAACAGTTTAGGGCATGACCAAAAGGAGTGCAGTAGGGTGGCTGGTTCACTTGAACATCGAAGGCATATTGGATCAAGATCAGGAATATTTTATTAAGTTTAGTTCTGGACCAATGAGTTCTATGCACTACCTTAAATTGAATCAGTGTGTGCCTAGCATTAATTGATGAGGAATGTATTCAGTCAAGAATCAAGTTCCAAACATGATCCTCAAATACTAGGTTTAGTTCCTCTTCCCAGAGCTTCCTCAATGGACCTGTTGAAGGGGACTGTTTTGTGTTAATTATCGTATAAATCTTAGAGATTGCCCTTTCGTGGATTTGTATTCCTCTAATATGTCTTCAAGTATATTTTGAGACATGCGCAAGGGGAAGCTAGGGAACTGCTTATGAATAAAGCGTATCTGAAAATATCTAAATAAGTGAGAAGAGGGTAATTAAATTTCTCTTGAAGTTGGGTAAAGGAAGCAAAAGTGTTGTTTATATATAATGACCAATTGTAATTAAACCATGGTCTCCAAATATTAAAGGCCCCATCCAGTGAGGAAGGTGGAAAGATATATTGCAGAGAATGGGAACAGTAAGACTAGGGTCTTTAAGGCCTAATGATAGTCGGAACTGAGACCAAATTCTCAATGAATGTTTAACAAAGGATTTTAACTACAGTAGTATGTTTGGAGGGGATGGATGTACCCAAATTGATGTTAAAGTTGCTGGGTAGCAAGAGAAAGCTTCCAGTTGTACCCACTGAAATTTCTGAAAATGCAAGTCAGTTGAACCCAAAATAACATATTTCTTATGTTACCTGACCAGTAATATGTTTGAAAATTAGGCAAAGCAGGCCCCCCAAGCATTTGGTTTCATAAGATTATTTGACTAATCCGTTTAGACTTATTATTCCATATAAAAGACAAGATATTACGCTGCAGAATCATGAAGAAGATTTAGGAATAAAAATCGGAAGCACTGGAATAAATACAAAAATTTAGGGGAACACTCATCTAATGGCATTCACCCTTCCTATGAGAGAGAGGGGAAGACAATTCCAGGACAGGAACAGAGATTTGACATAATTGTGGAGAGGGCTAAAATTGGCTTTAAACAATCTGAATGCTTGCGTGTGACCAGGACTCCCAGGTATTTAAACGATTTCTAACAACTTTGAAAGGAAAGTCTGAGTATGAAATCTGAAGAGACACATCATTCAATGGGAACAGCTCACTTTTAGAAAATTTAACTTATATCCTGAGAATTACTAAAAGATTCTAGAATAGAGAGAGTATGAGGAATTGAGGTGAGAGGGTTTGATAGAAATAAAAGAAGATCATCCGCAAAGGGAAACCTTTTGTACAATACCTGCACGAACAATACCACAGACCTGAGGGCTTGACCGTAGGGCAAATAGCAAGGCACATAGCAACAGCAAAAAAAGTGGCGAGAGGGGACAACCCTGTCTTGTGCCCCTCTGTAAATTGAAACAGTCTGATGTAACATTATTAGTGCGTACAGAGGCTTTAGGAGCAGCATATAAAATTTTGATCCAAGAATTAATATAGGGCCAAATCCAAATTTTTCTAAAACTCTAAAAATAGATCCATTCAACACGGTCAAACGCTTTTTCGGCGTCAAGTGAGAGTACCACCTCGGGACTGTTAGAATGTGGAGAGTACAGAATATTAAAAGGCGCCTAATATTAATAAATGAATATCTATCACGAATGAAACCAGTTTGATCGGGCGAAATTATTTGGCACATAAGTTCTCCAAACGGGTAGACAGCAGTTTTAAATCTTATAATCACAATTCAACAGTGATATGGGTCGGTATGAACCACATTCTAGTGGATTCTTATCCTTCTTTAAAATTAAAGAAATAATTGCCTGATACATGCTTAATGGTAAAGAATGATTCTGGAGACTTTCTGAAAATACTAAGAGCAGAATTGGCAGAGAGAATTAGAAAAAGCCTTATAAAATTCTGCCGAAAAGCCATCTGGCCCCGGGCCTTGCCCTTGATGAGCTTTCTTTACTGACTCATTGACTCCTGATGTTTCATCAGACGGACAGTAGTGCATATTTGACCTACTGAACGTATTTCTGGT
>JAOTNS010003248.1:0-15491 GCA_028476615.1 Culter alburnus | reverse complement strand
AAAGTTTTTGTGCAAGCCAGTATCATATTGCGACTTGTGCCTAAACAGTCGCTGGTAAAATACAGTACAAATACGCAAGTCAGCACTGACGTGACTAGGACGTTCGTTAAAAATAAACTGAATCCATTTTACATCGGGATCTTCGGCAGCTTATGCAAAATGATGTTTTCCACTTGCTCCAGAGGCTGTCGTATACAAATGATTGTGCCCCTGTGACGTCACATGACACCTCTGTTCCAAACAAAGATTTTTTACAGCTTGATTATATAAATGCCTTTTTTATTGATGATGAGGATGTTTAAGTTATGGAACTTGCAGGATGTAATAATGATACAAAGACCGCTTATATGCCAAAGACCAAAGAAATTTGATTTCTCATTTCATGACCGCTTTAAGTATTTTTAACGTGTTAACAGAAAAAAAATTGCGAAATTAACATTTTAAAGGTGCCGAAACATGTTTTTAAAGATGTAATATAAGTCTAAGGTGTCCCCTGAATGTGTCTGTGAAGTTTCAGCTCAAAATACCCCATAGATTTTTTTTATAAATTTTTTTAACTGCCTATTTTGGGGCATAATTATAAATGCGCCGATTCAGGGTACGCGGCCCCTTTAATTCTCATGCTCCACACCCCAAGAGCTCGCGACTGCCTTAAACAACAAAAAAGTTCACACAGCTAATAAAACCCTCAAATGGATCTTTACAAAGTGTTCGTCATGCAGCATGTCTAATCGCGTAGTATGGTATTTATTTGGATGTTTACATTTGATTCTGACTGAGTTTGATTGTGCTCCGTGGCTAAAGCTAACATTACACACTGTTGGAGAGATTTATAAAAGAATGAAGTTGTGTTTATGAATTATACAGACTGCAAGTTTTAAAAATGAAAATAACGACAGTCTGTCTCTGTGAATACAGTAAGAAACATGGTAACTTTAACCACATTTAACAGTACATTAACAACATGCTAACGAAACATTTAGAAAGACAATTACAAACACCACTAAAATATCATGATATCATGGTTCATGTCAGTTATTATGCTCCATCTGCCATTTTTCGCTATTGTCCTTGCTTATTTACCTAGTCTGATGATTCAGCTGTGCACAGATCCAGACATCCTGCCCTTGTGTAATGCTTGAACATGGGCTGGCATATGCAATATTGGGGGCATACATATTAATGATCCCGACTGTTACGTAACAGTCGGTGTTATGTTGAGATTCGCCTGTTCTTTGGAGGTCTTTTAAACAATTGAGATTTATATAAGAAGGAGGAAACAATGGAGTCTGAGACTCACTGTATGTCATTTCCATGTACTGAACTCTTGTTATTCAACTATGCCGAGGTAAATTCAATTTTGAATCTAGGGCACCTTTAATTGTGACAGCACTATATATATGCTACACATTGCATTAAAGTAGCTACTAAAATGCTTAAGTGGATACACATACACACACACTTCTCACCCAAATGCACTGTTATTTCATGTACAGTAGCCGTCCTTGAGCTATGCTTCCAAGCAGAATACAAACAAAGCTATTTACAGTGATAGCACAGCTTAGCTGCTTAGGAGAAAGTTTGTCATATTTTAAATTTCTTAAAAGATTAAGTCTTGAAGCCTGAGAGTTGAGGTGTGGTAAACAGTACACACACACACACACCACTGATCTGCCTTCTGTGAAATGTGCTAAAGACTGAGAACAACACCTGGAAAACACGTCCTGCCTCAAGTTTCCATCACTGTGTGTCTGTGTGACCTTCCTCTATGTGTCAGTGAATGAGTATGTCTGTCTGTGTTTGAGGGGTGGAGATCTTCAGGAGCCAGACGGATTAGTGTCCTTCTATCTTATTAAAAAACCTTCAAAATTGAAATACACAGCCACTGGATTTGGCCTGGAATGCAAAATGAGTGATTTCATCATCGCCTAAAACTATGTTTTAAGCATCTCATTCCTCAGAAAAAAAAGTGTACCATTGTTTCACAGCAAAAAACTCCCCCTTGGCACAATTTTTATGTTTTTCAGGTTAATACAGCAGATAAGAGTAAAAGATTACACTTTATTTTAAGGTGACGTAGTTAAACGTTACATGTACTTACTATAGTAATAACAATAAATAATGCATAATTACAAGTAACTAACCCTAAACCAAACCCTAATCCTAACCGTAACTCTATAGTATGTACATATAGTTTATTAATATTACTCAGTACTTATTTGAGTATGTCACCTTAAAATAAAGTGTAACCCGAGTAAAATACCAGCTCAATATGAAGTAAAAGCTCAATAAAAAGGAAAGAACAGACCTTTCGAATACCTTCATCCCCTGTGATATTGAGCTACATTCATTGAGCTACACAGCTGACACTGTTATTTCGGTTAGATTAGGGTCCAATTCTCACTATTAACTACGAATTTTGCCTCAATCCCTAATTACTGCTTATTAATAGTTAGTAAGGTAGTGTTAAGTTTAGGTATTAGGTAGAATTAAGGGATGTAGAATAAGGCATAATATGTGCTTTATAAAATACTAATAAACAGCCAATATCCTAGTAATATGCATGCTAATAAGCAACTAGTTAGTAGTAAGAATTGGACCCTAAACTAAAGTGTTACCATTATTTCTACAGATGTAAAATCTGAATTTCTCCAGGCAAGTGCATAAACCCCAAAAAAGAGAATAAGCAAGCCTTGATTATTATTTTTTGAAAAGTCGCAGCTAGTTATTAAAAACAGCACACTTTATCATTTGCTCTGTCTGTTCTGACTGCATACAGAGTGTTTTAATAAACACCATTTATTTTCTACAGCTTTTTCAGCTGTAAAGTCTACCTATGCATCGATCACAACCGTCGGGTCATGGCACCAGATCTAGAGAATCTTGGTAGGCAACTGTCTAATACCTGTACACTGATAGAAATCGCCTGATTACTGATGAACTTCATGGAGAAACAAATCATGGGATGTAGCTCTTACAACAGGAACAAGAAACAGCAGTTTATATACTACAGGGTATTTCCCTGCAAAAAAATCCAACTGGTTCATGTCGTAGCTTCAGATTGATTTAAATGGCTTGTAGCAGGTTGAAGTTGGAGTGTCCACGATAAATAAAATAATACATATTACTTTATATTTTAAAGGGGACCTATAATGCCCCCTTTCACAAGATATAATATAAGTCTCTGGTGTCTCCAGAATGTATCTGTGAAGTTTCAGCTCAAAATCCCCCACAGATCTTTATTATAACTTGTCAAATTTGCCCCTATTTGGGTGTGAGCAAATACACATCACTTTTGTGTGTGTCCCTTTAAATGCAAATGAGCTGCTGCTCCCGCCCCCTTTCCAAAAGGGGCGGAGCTATAACGGCTTGTGCTTCAACAACAACAAAGCTGGAGAATCTCACGCAGCCAAAATAAGGATTGCCAGTAACGGTGTTCAGCTGTGTTCGTTTCTGAATGGTTAGTGGATAAATTTATGTAGTTGCTGTGGAGTTGATTCAACTCATCGACTAGCATGTGCCGTCATGTTAATCTTTTGTGCAAATCCAGCGTTGAATTGACCCTCGTTTGTGAAGCAGTCCAGCGTAAAATGATTTGCGCAAATACATAACACTTTACCGACAGACTAAGAAAACTGTCTAAAATGGTGTCTTAATAATAAAAAAAATTAAAAACTAAATACTATGGCATCATTTTAGGTTTGAAACCTTTCATAAAACATTTTTTTTATAAATATAAGTAGTTTTAAAGCTGTTGAGATAAAAACTTTTATCCAGCAATTTGTATATTCTCTCAATGTCAAGGTGGTAAAACTGCAAACATGGCTCTTTTATCAATCTCAACATTTGAATTATCACACTGACCTATTAAAAAACCATACACAAAGTGAAGGGCATAACAGGAGAGGGGAGGAACGTAGGAATACTTTCACAATGACTCTGTCCCTCAGTACTATACTCCAACTACACATGGTGGGAAAGCTTTTTGACCGTTATGTCATTGTGACACCCACAAACTCTATCCTCTTGTTGTAACCAGTCAGCCTGACTGCTCTAGTCCCTGGATCTTGAGAGAAACACTCTTCATCAAAAGTAAGACAGTGAATGAGTCGCCTGGGTTGAAAGGAACTGAGTGATATGAGGAGTTCAGATGGAATAGCAGATGAAATAGCTCAGCCGAAGTGTGATTTAAAAAGGTTCTGTTCAGAATGAATCGCAGCCAGTGTGAGGAAATGACTTGAGAGATTGCACAGCGTTGTGTTAAAAATGAAAGAGAAGCTTAAGCTTCTTGGCGCAACGGCCTCATTTCTATGATACGGAGCTTGAGCCATTCTGCTGTCGGGATGCAGGGTGCCATGCTCGCAGGCATGAGGAGGATCTTACTGCTGCCAGACATGCTGTGGAGAATCTCGCAGTTCAGGTGACGGACTTGAATCAAGTTCCCAGTTTCTCCGCCATGAGCAGTCTGATCCTTCGTTTCCCAGCGCCTCCACCAAACCAAGAATCAACAATCTGCCACGTTATTTGGGTGAGCCAACCGAATGCAAAGCCTTTTTGACTCAGTGTGAAGTTGTCTTTTCCCTTCAGCCCTCTACGTACGCAGCTGACCACGCCAGGATTGCTTTTGTCATTTCTTTGTTGACTGGAAGAGCGTGACTGGGCTACAGCTGTCTGGGAGGTGGAGGCTGCCTGTTGCCAGACTTTCACCACCTTTAAGGAAGAGATGTCCAAGGTGTTTGATCGATCCGTCTTTGGACGTGAGGCTTCCCGTCTGCTTGCGGTGCTGCACCAGGGGAAACGTTCGGTTCCTGACTATGGCATCGAATTTCGCACTCTCTCTGCGACATGTGAGTGGAACGAACCAGCTCTGACAGCACGTTTTCTGGAAGGTTTGAATCCCGATATCAAAGACGAGATTTATGCATGTGAAGTCTCCACTGCTTTAGATCAGCTGGTGGAATTGGCAATCAGACTGGATAAGCGAGCCGAACTTCTGCGCCGTGCCCATGTGGCGCCACCTGTTCCATCCACTGCGGCCGATCTGGCCATCTGGTTGCCGTCTGCCCGTTAAAAGGGAGCGCTCGCCAGTAGACCAGGGAGTACTGTCGAGCGCTACTTCGCATCCCCCTTCTGTAAAGACCCACACCACTTTTCCTGTCACCCTTCGCTGGTCTGGCTCTGTCGCTTCTTGCCTAGCCTTCATTGATTCAAGTTTGGAGGGAAACTTCATGGACGAGGCGTGGGCCTTAGGGAGAGACATTCCGTTGCGTGAGCTAGAGAATCCTACCCCTGTGTTTGCTCTAGATGGGAGCAATCTGTCAAGAATTCGTCATGTCACCGTTCCGGTGAGTCTCACCATCTCTGGCAATCATCAAGAGACTATTTCTTTTTTTATTTTTCGTTCTACTATTGCCCCTGTAGTTTTGGGTCATCCTTGGCTCGTTCAGCATAACCCTCAGATTAACTGGGCCGAGGGGACCATTATGTCTTGGAAATTTTGTTGTTTCACATTCATTGTCTTGTGTCTGCTGTTTCTGCCGTTTCTTCTGTTTCTGTTTTCCAGGAGGAGCCTGGTGATTTGTCTGGAGTACCGGAGGAGTACCACGATCTGCGAGCTCTGTTCAGTCGTTCCCGGGCCGCTTCTCTTACTCCTCACCGCCCGTACGACTGTAGCATAGAGCTGCTTCCCGGTACTACCCCCCTTGTACTCTTTATCCGCACCTGAGCGTAAAGCTCTTGAGAAGTATCTCACTGAGAGTCTCGCTGCTGGTACTATTTTTCCTTCTTCCTCGCCCACCGGTGTGGGGTTCTTCTTCGTGAAAAAGAAGGACGGGTCCTTGCGTACCTGCATAGATTATCGGGGGCTTAATGACATAACAGTCAAGAACCGTTATCCCTTGCCTCTTATGTCATCGGCTTTTGAGATCTTGCAGGGAGCTAAGGTTTTCACGAAGCTTGACCTCCGTAATGCTTACCATTTAGTATGTATTAAGGAGGACGATGAATGGAAGACGGCGTTCAATACTCCCTTAGGGCACTTTGAATATCGGGTTCGATAAACTCAAGGAGCTGTTTACCATAGCTCCCATACTAATAACGCCTGACCCCGAGAGACAATTCATCGTCGAGGTTGATGCCTCCGATGTGGCTGTCGGTGCTGTGCTTTCTCAGCGCTTGCCGCTTGATGAAAAGGTCCATCCGTGCGCTTATTTCTCCCGCCTACTTTCGACCTTGAATATATTCATTCAGCTAAAAGACTAAATGCTCGCCAAGCTCGTTGGGGGCTCTTCTTTGGACGCTTTAATTTTACCATTTCTTTTCGTCCTGGCGTTAAGAACACTAAACCTGATGCACTCTCTTGCCAGTTCGGTACCTCGGAGAGCGCCTCCACCACTGAGACTATCTTACCAGACGGGTGTGTGGTTGGGGGCATTACCTGGGGAATAGAGAGGCAGGTTAAGGCGCGTTGTCCAATGTGTCTGTTCCTCGACAATGTCCCCTGGATTTGCTGTTTGTTCCCAGGTCGATTTGTCCTGCTGTTCTCCGCTGGGGGCATTCTTCTAAATTAGTAGTTCATCCTGGGGTAAGAGGAACTCTCGCGGCAATTAGCCAGCGTTTTTGGTGGCCCACTAAGGCTCGTGATGTGCGCCGGTTCGTGGCCTCTTGTGCAATTTGCTCTCAGGAGCAATCTGCAGTTCGAAGCAATCGAGCAGTTCTCCTCCCGCAGGGCTACTTAGGCCTCTTCTGATTCCGTCCCGTCCTTGGTCCCATATCGCTATGGATTTCGTGACAGGGCTTACGCCGTCTGCCAATAATACGGTCATCCTGACCATTGTAGACCACTTTTCGAAAGCCGCCCACTTTGTTTAGCTCTGTAAACTTCCCTCTGCCAAGGAGAAGGCCCAGATAGTCATTGAACACATCTTCCGTCTGCATGGCCTCCCTTCAGATATTGTTTCGAACAGGGGCCTTCAATTTGCGTCTCAGTTTTGGAGGGAGTTTTGCCGACAGATTGGTGCTTCGGCCAGTTTGATCGTCAGGATTCCATCCGCAAACTAATGGTCAAGCTGAACGCACTAACCAAATTCTGGGCTGTATGCTCCGCACTTTGGCCTTTCGCAATCCCTCGTCTTGGAGCGAACAATTGCCGTGGGTCGAGTACGCCCATAATTCGCTTCCCTCGTCAGCCACAGGGCTATCACCTTTTCAGTCTTGTCTCGGGTACCAGCCACCTCTGTTCTCCTCCCAAGAGACAGAGGCCTTTGTTCCCTCAGTCCAAACGTTTATACGACGTTGCCAGCGTACCTGGAGAACCGTGAGAGCCGCTCTGTGCCAGAACAGAGAGCGCACGCATCGCACCGCCAATCATCATCATGTCAAGGCGCCCAGATACGTTTGTGGTCAGAAAGTGTGGCTTTCCACACGGGATTTACCCCTGCAGTGCGCTTCTCGCAAGTTAGTGCCGCGCTTCATCGGTCCCTTTTCCATAATTAAGGCTCTTAGTCCTGCAGCCATCAAACTCAAATTACCTCCCTACTTGCGATGCGTCCACCCTGTGTTCCACGTTTCTTGCATTAAACTGGTTATTCGCACTCCCTCCCGACCCACCCATTGTCCTGTTCTCCTGGGGTTCCCCTGTTTACAGGGTTAGGAAGCTGCTGGACGTGTGCCGCCGTGGGCGTGGTCATCAATATTTGGTCGATTGGGAGGGTTACGGTCCCGAGGAGAGGAGCTGGATTCTAGCCCGGAACGTCCTGGACCGCTTGCTCATCGAAGACTTCCTTCGCTCTCGCCAGTCCTCTTCCTCTTCCTTGGGAGAGAGGTACTGTCATGAGCCGGGTTTGATTTTCTCCTCATTCTCTCTTTTCCCCTCTTCATTGCATATTGGATTCAGCTGTTTCTCATTACTATCGGCATGCGCGCTGATTGCTCTCTCACCTGTTGCACTTTTTTCTCTGATTTTCTTGACTATTTCTTCCTGCTGTTCTTCACGCTTCTTTGTCGGATGATTGTAAACCTGTTATTGGCGTTGTCTCTCTGCTTACAGCTTGATATCCTTAACCTCTGTTTGTGTGACCACCTTAGTCATAGTCCCAGTCCCTGTAACCGCCTTGAGATCCTTCCATCTGAGCCCTCTATTCCTCTAGCCTGATTTCTTCCAGCTACCAGCCGTTGTATACTCCATCTACAACCCGAGGCGCTCCAGATCTGAGACCATGCTACAGGGCTCTGCACGCCCTCGCCTGAGACTGCTACTTAATTCCTTTTTTCCTGTTAACCAGCTGCGAGTGTTCCGGTGTGACGGCGCTCGGCAGTCTGCCTTTGTTGAACTGTTTGGACTGTGGAATAAATCCTGTTAATTTGCACTTTTGCCTCTGGGTCTTCTGCTTCACATAACAGTAGGATTAGTGGTATGGGGTAGGGGCATATTATACAGTATGTACGCCAAAAGTGCGTATCATATGCACGACAACAAAAAACTTCTTTCAGAAACTATATTTGGATCGATAAATAAATACTAATGCAATAAAAAAAAAAAAAAGACAAGAATTTACATTTTTGATTAGGCATGCTGTTTAGGTTGGGTTTGTATTGAAGAGCTGCTAACAAAGTAATTTATTCACATTAGAGATCCACCGATCGATCAGCCAGGGATAGGATACGATTTTCCTCATGTGCGGCGAAGTGACGCACACCCGCGCGGGCGCCTCCTCTCTCTCTCTCTCTCTCTCTCTCTCTCGGCTCATTTTATCCAGTTAAATAGTGCTTATATGGAAAGTCCCCAGGTATTGATGGCATCACAGTAGAACTATATAAACATTTTTGGCCCAAAATAAGAATCATAGTTTTTGAAGCATTAAAAGAATGTGTAGATAAAGCTGAATTATCACCATCAGTGAAGCATTGTTTAATTATTCTGGTTCTGAAGTTGAAAAAAGATAAATTATTTTAAAACTGGAGACCAAGAAACTCTTTTTATGCTCTTTTATGCTTAAATTGCTCTCTCATGTTTTTGCAAATAGACTTAAAAAAGGTATTGGCGAAATTATCAGTGAAACACAATCGGCTTTTATCAAAAGAAGAAGTATTCACAGTCAGATTTGTTTTGATATGCTTGATTATAACTATTTAATTCCTCAGACAAGCTTACTTTTATTTCTAGACTTTTTCAAGGCATTTGATACCCTCAAATTTTTAGTTGTGTTTCCCTTAACGTTGGTTCATCACCCAGAATCCAAATTAAATGAGGAATCTGTCAGGGATGCTCTATTTCACCATTACTCTTTATTCATAAAAAAAATTGAGGACAATATAGGCATAAACATTCTTAGTAGGACCTTTACTATAAGCCAATTTGCAGATGACACTCTTTTATTTCTTAAAAATAAAGAGGTGCTTCCATTAGTTATTGCTAAAATTTCTGTCTTCTCAAAGGCATCATGTCTGACCCTAAACTAAACAAGTCTGAATTAATGGCTATCCATAATTGTGACTTTGAAGATATAGAGGGCATTCCAGTGAAAAAGGAGGTTAAGTATTTAGGGGTTATGATTATCAAAAATGTTGTTAATAGACTCAAATTTTAACTCTAAAATAGAAAGTATGAAGAAATCGTTAAATCATTGGTTATCTCGAGACATATCTATATTGGGTAGAATTCTCTTGACTAAAACTGAGGGAATATTCAAACTCATTTGTCTCATGCTTTGTATACTGCCACAAAAGTTGTTAAATCAGTGAATTCAATTTTATTTAAATTTATATGGAAAAATAAACCCATTATTTATGTAAATTCCATATGGTTAAAGAGTATGAACAAGGAGGCTTGAGAACCATTGATTTTGAACCTCTTATTCAGAAAAATGGCTGAAAGAGTGTTTAACACTCAATATGGTACCATATTCCTAATCACATTTTTAAAAATATTGTCGGCCTTGAATTTGTGTTGAGATGTGATCTTGATCTTTGTAAAATTCCTTTGAAGGTGTCTAATTTTCATTACAAGCACTGCTTTTTGGAAAATGATATTTACAAATAACTTTATAACTTTAATTGCAAGCATTAATCTGTATTTAATTTTTACAATGAAGCCTACTTATTTTACATTTGATTACTTTAATTTCTGTAGTATTTCTTACCTTTATGAAATTTACCTGAATTTTTTTTAATGAAAATAAAACTTTGCGTTGAAGAAAAGATTTTTGTTTGTATATGCTGTCAATTATAGTACTAGAAAGAAAATCGGAATCTGCAAAAATCGGTATTGGCAGGTCACGCTAACAAAAAAATCGAAAATTGGAAACGGCCAAGAAAATTGCAATCGGTGCATCTCTAATTCACATAATGTTCTCTCTCTAAAATGTAAGTGAGTGTAAATATCAACATTATCATGAATGTCTACAGGATTGAAGTATAGTTATAGGGTAAAACAAGCTTATTGATACAATTCAGTCAATCTGCTATTTTATTCCAACCATTACACCTGGTCAGAGGCTTTCATTAATTTTTAGTTCATACGTAAATTTGTGTTTCAACTAAGTTGACTGGTGCAATGTAAAAATATTTTTTAGTGCGTAAGTTGCAACCTAATGCCAATTTACGTCAAAACTGTGCTTTTTATGCACAGCTGGTACAACCAGCCCCTGAAAACTACCTGAAAAATGCATCAGATATTTTTAATGAAATCTCACCGCTGCATCCAGAGCCATGATGCTGGGCTGAACGCTGAGGAGTCCTGGTGACAACCCAGCCACTGGCTGGACCGCCACCATCAGGGATGATACACTCTTGACCGTCTCCACCTGCTGGTCTTCACGGGTCACCTCCTGAGTGGCCACCTGAGAGAGAAACCGTTACAGTTTAAATAAGAAAAAGCATGTTGTGTGCTTTACTGTACAGCAACTATTATTGTATCTTAATCTGATAAAAATTTAAAGGAATATTCTGGATCCAATACAAGTTAAGGTCAATGAACAGCGTTTGTGAGTGTTGATTACAACAAAAATTAATTTCATCTCTCATTTTCTTTAAAAAAAAGCAAAAATGGAGGTTACAGTGAGGCACTTACAATGTAAGTGAATGAGGCCAATAATATCGAATACACATTTAATTGAAGTGTCTGGGCTAACACCATGCCGGACACTAATATTATAAAAGATGTTAGTATCATGATTTTTTAGTAGTATTACAGCACACCCTGAGAACATATTAGCACAATTTGTTGTTTGCTCTTGGCATCTAACATAGAGTTTTGGACCCAAAACAAAACAAAAATAATGACTTTATTCAACAATATCTTCTCTTCTGTGTTATTCTCATATGTTGTTTACGTCCAGTGCTTCCAGGGTGTACGTCAGAACGCCGACTCATTATTGGCCGGCTCCTGCGTCAGCATCACACATGTACAATGTGCTGCTCAATACTCAATACTCAATATTTGGCCAATACTGAGCCAGCATTTGAATGTAAACATGGAAGCCTTCCCTTTGCTTAGAGAGATTGTTGAATAAAGTAGTTATTTTTTTTGTTTTGTGCACAAAAAGTATCCTCATTGCTTCATAAAATTAAGGTTGAAACACTGCAGTCACGTCTACTGCTTTAACAATGTCTTTAGTGCCTTTCTGGACCTTGAAAGTGTTGATTATATTGCTGTCTATGGATGGACGAGTCATATATAATAATGACAGACTTTAAATTTTTTGGTGAATTAACAAGTGGATTGAAAAGGTGAGTATTTTAATGTTCATGGCTTGGCTCCATTCACTTCCATTGTAAGTGTCTCACTGTAACCCAGATTTATGATTAATCTATTGAGTTTAACTTGTACTGAACACAGAATATTCCTTTAAATATCAACTTTGTCGAATATGTTAAAATTCAAATGTTTGGTCAAATGTTAGTTTGGTCATGTGATCTGATTAGCATCTTACATCGCTCCAGGACGGGTCACTGGAAGAGGGTGGAGGAGGGATGATGCCCAGAGATGACACATTGAAGCCGATGGACTGACTCAGATTGCCCGAGACAGCAGCACGGCCCAGATCGTCAGCAATGTTCTTCAGGACCTCAAACTGTTGGTCTTCTTCTGCAGATGGTAAATAAATATTAAGACATTGTATTGTGATCTAAAAGCTGTATTTGTCATTTATTTTATTCTTGCTCTCACCTGTGGAGCTGTTGGTGGATGTCTGAACAGGGGGCTCCCTGATCTCTACCTGCACCGTCAGTCCTGTCGAGCGCCTCCTTCTCGCATTAGTACCCTCACGGACAATGTTGGTGATTCGAATCTTGTTTGCTGGTATTTTCAGAAATAAAGCCAGATTGTTGACTAGATTTGCCCCGAAGAACTCCGCCTCAGTCATGGCTGGGAGGTTGAAGGCCAAGACCAAAACCGGGGAGGTGCGGATTTGGACCGGCTCTGAGCCACGAAGTAGTATGTTCAGCATTTTGTAGTCCTGGTCAAAGAAGTTGGAGCCGTGACTGGAGTTGAAACTGGGAACGTACTGCCCTGCGCAGAGAGGAATCAAAGGAAGAATTATGATGTGTTGTTTAGGTTAAAAAACAGTCTTCTGTCCTGCAGGGGGAGCTGTATTAACATGAATTATTGTGTTGTTCTCTACCTGTATAAGTTGGCTCACGCAGAGTGTAGTCAGTTTTGTCCGCATTCCACTGAGCATTTGTTGGACCAACCAAACTATTGTTAACGTACACATCCAGCCGCTGAGGGTTTGAGTAAAATACAGCCACCCTGACAGCCTAAGAACAACCGAAGATTACTGTAGTTAGGTTTCTATATTATATTTCTATATTATATTATAATATTCTAAGTTGAAAAAAAAAAACATGAAAATTAAATAATATAATTGCAGGTTGGATATATTTTTGTCCTAATGTAGTTATTTATTTATTTATGATTCATTCCCAACTAGCTTCATTTTCCTGGACTGTGCTTTGGTTCAACTTCTGTAGATTTTAAATAATAAAATATTAACAAATATGCAAAATAATATAGTAACATAAATAAATTAAAAACTAATGAATTATTTTTAAAATTACTATATTATTTTACATAATATTTGCTAATAAATGAATACATAATAATAATATCTGTATATATATATTATATTATCTATATATATATATATATATATATATTAATATTATATAATATATATATATGTATTCATCAATAATAATAAATAAATAAAAACATATTTTTAACAACAATGCAGAATAAACCGATTAAAGATGTTTTATCCTATATGCCTTTTTATTACATTTATTGTTTTATTATGCTGTGTGTCTTTTGTCAGTATAATTCATCTTACTGACTAACCTCTGTAGGTCCAGCATTCAGTAACATAAGTCTCAGCTTCTGTGGTGTTGTGCTGGTGAAGTAGATGTCAAAAGATTTATTAGTGGCCACAATGGCGTGGAAGAGAGATACTCGTTTCTGACACGTGTAGCCGGCGCACCAGCCGTGGTCTTGTGGGCCTGGGACAAGATATTCACAGTAAGATACACAATACACAATGAAACCTCTTCTGCTTATAGAAAATCCTGAAATACATTATGCATAAAATAGTAGGTGTTACAAGGGGAGTTAAGAGTCATACCGTTCACCAAATCCACATATTTGTCCCCCAGGATGGCTACAGGTGAAAGACGCCTGGTCTCTGTGTCTGCATCCATACTTTCGATGACCAGCATCCTGTAGTTGAGCCCAAAGCACTTGTAGCTCTGCCAGGTGTTCATGTACGTACAGGTGTCTCTGATCACACCTGCACAGGTAAAACAGCCACGTCATAAGTTAAAATTTTTTAGTTCTCTTACATCACTGTTAATGATGAACGGCCCTCAGATGTACTGTACCTTTGTAAGGAGCGATTTGATTCACAGGTATTCGGCTGCCGTTGAGAGAGGTGAGCATGACTTTGGGGATGCGGTAATCACCCAGTCCATGTCTGGGATCCCCGTTCCACTCGTACTCGGACTGGGGCACCACTGCTCCCACTGCACCCAGGAAACTGCCATCCAGATCCTTCAATATGGTCTTCTTCTTAGCATCACAGTCCATGTCCACACAGTCTGATGGGTTCACCTTGCTAAAAATTAGAGAAAAACAAATAAGTCAGTCACTTATATTTGTGGTCACCCCGTCATTGATGTTCTCTTAGTCATACATTTTCATTGTTGTCTTCCTAATAATATTTCATAAATGTATTTTTATCCCGGACTAATAGTTTATTAACAGTAGGGATATGCACCACGACTAATTTCATTAACGTTTAAATAGAAATTTTGAAACCGACTAGTTGACTAGTCTAATATCCCCAGAAGAGAGTCAAAAAACAGTCTATATATATCAATATCCATTTGAAATAGCCTACTTAATCTATCCATCAACTGCAGTCAAATCCCATACTGAATGCCACTAAAAAAAAAGGTCATATATATATGCGATGTTCTTGTCTTGCATTATGATCATTGTACATTAAACTTCAGCATTCACATAATCAACATTAACCCATAATCAACTGAATCAATAAGTAGTGCAAGACAATAAGTACAAAACCCTATTAAAAAACAGCTATTGTTTTTTACCATAGCAACCAGTTGTGCGTCTGGATTTGAGAGCCCACTTTGATGTATGAAAAGTACAGTGTATATCGGCAGCTATGCATTATTTAAGGGTATTCTATTTGTTAGGATATTGATAGAAAATGAATGCATGCAAGGTCCGAGTTAAAATGAAATGATTTTGTTTTCCGTTACAGATGTACAATGTTTAATACCATTTAGTTGGCTATCTCGCACATCCCAATTAACAGTGTTATCTTTGTGACTAAAATTGACTATAAGCTTTTGGTTTACCCCAGATCAGGCCGATGAATGAATGCCAGAGCGTCCTCTGTGCTGTTTATCTTGGCTATCCTCTCAACACTGATTGGATGTTGTAGATCCTCATTTCCCGGGTTGGTCATGAACATGTAATTTGTCTCTGTTGAGCACACACTCTTGAACCCAACAAAAGTTGTGTCTGGAATCACAAACAGACAGTGTAAATAGAAAGTAATTTATTTTTTTTCTATTATTACATCTTTTGTGTCATCTGTAGAAAGTTTCAAACTGTAACTTCATACACATTTGAAGGAATGTGACTCACCAGAGACAGTCATAGACCAGCTATGGCATTGTAGCTCATCAGTCCAGCGTGAGGCTTTTGTGGTGCATTATTCTGGTTAGATTCAAATGTCGGCCAGGAAATTCCAGACCTTCCACCTGTTGCACAAAGAAAATGAGCTTAGAATCAGTATGGAAATGGATCAATTATATTAAATACATTTATTCAGTAGTGTATAGATGATTCTTTAATATGTATTGTACCATTGGGGGGTCGTGGGGCCCTGTGGCTTTTGCTGAGCATAACGTAGGTCATAGTTGTGGACAGACTGTCAAAACAGTTGAAGTTGGGGCTGCTGCCCAAATCA
>JAOTNS010003247.1:20000-29020 GCA_028476615.1 Culter alburnus | reverse complement strand
CTGTGCACCAAAGCGATATAAATTTATACATGAGATCCTGTCTATACAGTAATACATTTACATTATAAGGTCAATGTCTGACACATACCCAAAGCAACATATCTTTTCATCAAACCCTAACCCTAACACGACGGTCCCCATAGGGGAGGACTGTCCTTACATTTCAGGTCAGAGTCATGCCCATCCCCCAATACACAAGTGATGAAAATGAGTGAACAGAGAAAGGCACATTTTACTCAAAGTTGAGACGTCACAACAACGTCTTTAAGACAACGGTCCACATAAAACAGCCTAGTATGATGCCCAACTGTCCTACACTTAACATTATCAGTGTCAAAGAGAAGTAAACAATTAAGGAACATACGATCACTTACTTTCTCACTCACTGATGAGGAAGGATTCACACTGCATTCAGTCACAGTCACTGATGGCTCATCACCCAATTCCTGTAATTGTGAGAAAGACAGGTACAAAACTGAGGCAAGGATGTTTGCCAGATAGTATAACCAAAGTCTAAGTATCTACTGTCAATTTAATGGCTGTCGTGCACAAAGCAGACATAAAACATGTATACATGAGGATCCTGTCTATACAGTAATACAATTTATTATAAAGGTCAATGTACCATTTCATCTCCAGTCAAAGCTGAATCTCCTTTCTTCGCAACGGTCTTTGACTTGTCTTTACAGGTCATCTGAAATCAGAGCAATTGTATACCATTATCATAAAATGTTTCAATTCTGATGCATAACATTTAACAAATGAATATGAATGTAGGTGTTATTCGTTGTTTTCTTCCAAAAAAGTCCTTAAAAGGCAAATTTTATACAAGAAAATCTCTCCAAACGCAAAACCCTCACCGCTAACTCAGGACAGGGTGAATTTTAGCAACTAAAAGGGCCTGTTCACACCAAGGACAATAACTATAAAGTTATAGTTAAAAAAAATCTTTCAATATTTAAGAATAGCAGCATCTTCATAAGAGCTTAAACAATAACGGCACAGAGAAACATATTGTTAGAATCACTTTCAAAAAGATATCCAGATTAAACGCTAAAAACATTGACAGCCAATCAGAATTAATTCTGCTATACCAAGCTCGAGTATTTAAGCAGCAGACAAGCATGTGCTTACAGTAAACAGAAAGAAAGATACCTTCTGCTGGTGTGGATGCTAATGTAGTTATCATTGTTGGTGTGAACGGACCTTAACTGTTTACTTCTTTTTGACTGAAAGACACTGCAGTTGTTGCTGTATTGAAAGCATGTCCCGACTGAAAAGTGTGCATATTGGGTTTAAACCTTATCCACAATAAAATAAAGCTGACACATACCCAAAGCAACATATTTTCATCAAACCCTAACCCTAACCCTAACACAACGGTCCCCATAGGGAGGACTGTCCTTACATTTCAGGTCAGAGTCATGCCCATCCCCCAATACACAAGTGATGAAAATGAGTCAACAGAGAAAGTCACATTTTACTCAAAGTTGAGACGTCACAACAACGTCTTTAAGACAACGGTCCAAAAACAGCCTAGTATGATGCCCAACTGTCCTCCACTTAACACTGTCAGTGTCAAAGAGAAGTAAACAATTAAGGAACATACGATCACTTACTTTCTCACTCACTGATGAGGAAGGATTCACACTGCATTCAGTCACAGTCACTGATGTCTCGTCACACAATTCCTGTAATTGTGAGAAAGACAGGTACAAAACTGAGGCAAGGATGTTTGCCAGATAGTATTAACCAAAGTCTAAGTATCTACTGTCACTTTAATGGATGTCGTGCACAAAGCAGACGTAAAACATGTATACATGAGGATCTTGTCTATACAGTAATACAATTTACATTATAAAGGTCAATGTCTGACACATACCCAAAGCAACATATCTTTTCATCAAACCCTAACCCTAACACGACGGTCCCCATAGGGAGGACTGTCCTTACATTTCAGGTCAGAGTCATGCCCATCCCCCAATACACAAGTGATGAAAATGAGTGAACAGAGAAAGGCACATTTTACTCAAAGTTGAGACGTCACAACAACGTCTTTAAGACAACGGTCCACATAAAACAGCCTAGTATGATGCCCAACTGTCCTACACTTAAAGATTAGATTAACTTTGAAATGAAAATTAGCCAAACCTTTACTCACCCTCAAGCCATCCTAGGCGTACACTGTAATCCCTGAAGTTGATTTAACCCAAACTAATTAAATAAATTAAACATAAACTTTTTAATTTCTCTTCATTACACAATTGTTTTGGGTTTTGTGCACGATTTGCATGAATTCTCTCATTCTACTGGAATGTTTTAGTTCAATCAACTTAACTGTGCTAATTCAAGTCTGTTGTCAATGGCAACGAACAGGAATGCAACACAAGGAAGAATTTCATTGGGCAGTTTGAAATGACGCCAAGCTGGAATGTAGCGTGTTTCTGTCAACGTTTGCTGGTAAGTTGAAGAACTTTTAGTTTTTACTCTGAAACAAGCTCTTATTAATTCGTTTCAGAATGTAAATGAGATACATATCAATATTGATCTCAAGGACAGCAGTTAGCTAGTTTGGCTGCATTAACTTACATGCTAGTTAAGTCTTCCGCCACGGTCTCTTCACAGATCGCATTATTTGTAACTTAATCAGTGGAAATCATCGCTTGCCATTATGGTAAAGTTAAGATTATAGTGAATGCACGAATGTGTTATATCAAGTGTTCATCTCTTTTTAATAATTAATGCATTCTTGTTATTTGTCGATATTTGTAAGCACAATGTTCGTATTAAACGTGAATGACCCTGCACTGATGATGTCAGCCCTCTTGGCAGGTCAAGCACCAACAGGCAAAACACCACAGCTGCGTTTTGCAAAAGTATCGTGAATCCAAAATCATGATCGTGTACAAAGCTAAGTTATCTACAAAATAAATGCAACATTGTGCTCACCTGTGTGCTGTTAGCCAAGCTAGCTATCTGTGTTTAAGTTTCAGTAGGATTTCATCCTGTGATATGCTTTTTTTTGTGTTAAATATAGTTTACATTGTCTGCTGGTAAAAATTAATGAAATAATGTGGATTTTTTGTCACTCAGCAGATTCCAAGCAGATCCAATCAAAGCTAAGATGCTTCAGTCTTGACCAGCTCTGTCAGGTAAAGTGAAATGCCTATGTTCATATTTTGTGTGTTTATTCATACACATGAAAAATAGATATTCAAATTCGACATTTGTTCAGTTTTGACAATTTCCTTATATTAACAAACTTTGTTCTTCTGCTTTAGGTGTACCAGCAGGCTGGTTGGGAAGAAGAGAGTGATTTGAGAGATTTTGTGCAACAGACAAAGGTGTGTAAATTAAGCTGAAGTGTCAGCATCATTTTGAAATTATGCATGTGATTCTGAGTAATCTCTTTATTCATGTTTAGGCTTCTGATGATGAGGACAGCATACAGCCTAGAAAGTGAAGATATGACACAGCATCCACTGCCCTTCCTCCATCCATCTACTGTCGGAATCATCTTGGAGCAGAATTTTGTGATGGTTTCTTGTTATTCTCTAGAAACTGAATTTAAATAAATTGTGGATTCAAATAAATCACTGTTTGGTGTATTCTTTGTTCTTGTTTATAGTGGAGTTAACTTAAAAAGTAAGAATTCAAAATAACTGAAATTAAAAAGCTATATTAAAATTAAAGTCTTAAAATGAATGCAATAAAATGTGTGCAATTTAATATTTTAAGTGACCTAAATCAATAAATTTGAGCTATTTTAACAGATATTAGTTAAATGAACTAAAACTTTTTATTGCAATACTATTGTAATGTTAAGTACATTGGGTCTCATTCATGAAACACGAGCAGAACGAATTTTTGTGTAAATCGTGTGTAAAGTGGTTCTGGCGTAAATTTTCGGATTCATTAAAATGTTCGTATTTTCCAAATGTTAGTTGGTACGAAAGAAATCTACACCTGCTCCCAGTCACGCGTAAATAGTGCGTTTTAACATCTGAATGTTTTGCATTAATAAGGCTGCATTTTAATTCACCTTAATAAAAGTATTTACAGCATTTTGAAAAAAAAAATATATCTAGTAATTACATACATTTTTCTTTTTACTTTTTTGTGAGAGCCAGTAATAGCATCTGCAAACGGAGCACTTTAATCAAATAATTAATTGATTCAATAGGGCTGGGCAAACTAATGGCCCCTTAATTGTTATGGAAATTGTTTCCTATAAAATGGCCAAAATCCTTCATTTGGTGTCATAATATGATGCCCGTCAGTCGGATTTAATGGGCGGGATTTATGGTAATTGAGAATGAGCGTGCACGCGCGTCCCATTTATGACTGAATGGAATTCATTAACTCACACACATTTCACTATCACTTCTGACGTTTACGAAGTATTTGTGAATCAGGAGAAGAGTTTCGGGAAGGTCTCTTTACGCGCAAATCACTCACATATTTACTCGTATATTTACGAATGTTTCATGAATGAAACCCATTAAAACGTAAAATGTCTTGTTTGTTCAACAAGAGAAAATCAATTTTTTAGGCAACGAGTTTCCATAAATTTTTAGGTTCAATCAACTTGTACGGGCTTCCAGTGTATATGGCTTTCTTGTTTCTGACAAAGACAATCAGAAACAAGAGAAATTACTAAATATCCTGACACATCCGAGCTTTATAATGGCAGTGATAGGGTTCAATGAGTATGAACTGAACAAAGTGCTTCCATCCACATCCATCCATCATAAACCTGTACTCCACACGGCTACAGAGTGTTAATAAAGGCCTTCTAAAGCGAAGTGATGCATTTGTGTAAAAAGACATCCATATTTAAACAAGTTATAAAGTTGAATATCGAGCTCCCGCCAGACCGCCTTCCATATTCAACGTACGCAGAAAGTGTAAATGACGCGATGCCAGTTTACACTTTCTTCATAACTTGTACATGGAAGGTGGTCTAGCGGAAGTTCGATATTTGACTTCATAACTTGTTAAATATGGATATTTATTTTATGCAAAACGCATTGTTTTGATTCAAGGCTTTTATTAACACTCCGGATCGGTGTGGAGCATATATTAATGATGGATGTGGATGAAAGCACTTTGTTCAGTTCATAGTCACTGAACCCTATCACTGCCATTATAAAGCTTGGATGTGTCAGGGTATTTATTAATATTTCTGCTATTATGTTCATCAGAAAGTCATATACACCTAGGATGTCTTGAGGGTGAGTAAAGCTTGGGGTAATTTTAATTTCAAAGTGACGTAATCCTTGAACATTGTCAAAGAGAAGTAAACAATTAAGGAACATACGATCACTTACTTTCTCACTCACTGATGAGGAAGGATTCACACTGCATTCAGTCACAGTCACTGATGTCTCGTCACACAATTCCTGTAATTGTGAGAAAGACAGGTACAAAACTGAGGCAAGGATGTTTGCCAGATTGGCACTACAACCAATACTAGTATCAACCAAAGTCTAAGTATCTACTGTCACTTTAATGGCTGTCGTGCACAAAGCAGACGTAAAACATGTATACATGAGGATCTTGTCTATACAGTAATACAATTTACATTATAAAGGTCAATGTCTGACACATACCCAAAGCAACATATCTTTTCATCAAACCCTAACCCTAACACGACGGTCCCCATAGAGGAGGACTGTCCTTACATTTCAGGTCAGAGTCATGCCCATCCCCCAATACACAAGTGATGAAAATGAGTGAACAGAGAAAGGCACATTTTACTCAAAGTTGAGACGTCACAACAACGTCTTTAAGACAACGGTCCACATAAAACAGCCTAGTATGATGCCCAACTGTCCTCCACTTAACACTGTCAGTGTCAAAGAGAAGTAAAGACTTAAGGAACATACGCTCACTTACTTTCTCGTTCACTGATGAGGAAGGATTCACACTGCATTCAGTCACAGTCACTGATGTCTCGTCACCCAATTCCTGTAATTGTGAGAAAGACAGGTACAAAACTGAGGCAAGGATGTTTGCCAGATAGTATTAACCAAAGTCTAAGTATCTACTGTCACTTTAATGGCTGTCGTGCACAAAGCAGACATGCAGAATCTTTTTTTTTTTAACAAATTCATGAAATGCAGAACAGAGTGAAACATGGTTGACTTTCAAATAAATAAAGTCTTCAAGAAACTCACCCTTAAAAGCCAAGGCCACGAGGAATCCCCATAGTTGTATGTGACCTCCTCATCTGGAAAGATATCTCTTATACTAAATAGGCAGGTGTGGTCTTCCGTCAACAATTATTGTCTTGACTTTGCAATTTGGATTTCTGTGATCATCATTCAGCAGTCGCCCAAGTGAACCGTCCACTTTAGTAGCATCTATGCTGTGAGAAAAATAATGCAGTAAGAAACTTAAAACATTCCTAACTGAAACAAGGTTCTAACTGAACAATATATATTTTTGGGGTTAGGGTAACCTTGGCCTATTTAACCTATATTAAAAAAATACATTGTGACAGTTAACTTCCCTTCCTGAGAATTTAAAAGGTGAGATGATAGGCTAAATATATAACCCCACTTAGGAATCAGCCTGCTAAACAATAACCATGTTATTGATTATCACTAACTTATAAGTTCCTATTGTTATAAGAACCCTAGCAAAGCTGCTACAGTAATAATAATAGAAACAATAATATTAATCATAATTATCGTTGAAAAAATGGCCAGCTTACCAATAACGTGTTCCATTCCATGTGAAGTCAAACAAGTAGTTGCCTTCAACATCTTCAACATGTTTACTTTGAGAGAGAATCCCACGGTCTTCAACAACAAAGGTGGATGATTCAATGTGCTCAAGAGCAAACACACCTCTCCCTAAAAGGACAAATAATAATAAAAATAATAATAAAAAACATGAACCCAAGTGCACCTATTATTACACAACTAACCATCTTATCTTTTTAAAGGGTTAAATCCTGTAAAACTTTGTAATGTATATGAGGTGCAGCAAGTGACAAAATATTCAAGCATTGGTTACCAATGAAATACTAGTTGAGTTTGGTTACCCTATTCTCTGTAACCTATACAGAATTTCAAGTATTAATTTTGAAATAAAAATATAATTTTATAAGTTTTTTTTGTTTCTTCAACCTTTATGTAAATAATAGGCTGACCCTAGGGCAAAATGTGTGAATGTGAAAGACCATGTTCAGACTGCCAGCAATACAGTGCACTTCTCATTGTCACCTCTGAAGGATGTGAGGGAATGCAAGGAAAGGAAATAAGATCAGAGGATCCAAAGGATAGCTTATTTGTTTACTGAAATATTCTTGATCATTTCAAAACAACATTAGCTGCACTCAAGTGATCTGCCTTTGGGTTGTTAAAGGATTAGTTCACCCAAAAATGAAAAGTCTGTCATCTTTGTTTTGCTGAACACAAAGATATTTTGAAGAATGTAACCACAGACTTTCGGGGCACCACTTCTATATATATGAAAAATACTATGGAAGTCAATAGTGCCCCAAAACTGTGTGGTTACATTCTTCCAAATATCTTCCTTTATGTCCAGCAGAACAAAGAAATAGACCCTCTTTATTTTTTTCCTATTTTGAAAGCTGTGAAAACACCTTTGGGGAGTTTTTCTTTTGCTACTTGAGCAAATGGAAACACAAAAAAAATATATTTAATGTATTCTCTCATTCAGTGCTATAGAATTTTGCCAACTATGATGACTTCTGCTTCTGAGTAACCCCAAAATGTGCAAAGGGTCAATTTATATAGGTGTGGAACAACTTGAGGGTGAGTAAATGATGACAGAATTTTCATTTTTGGGATTTGCAGAAAGGTTGGATTTGTCACACAGATCTTATTTGATCAATAGCAGTTAAAGGGGTACTTCACCCCTGGAAAGATGAATGTGTATTTAAAATTGGTCATTATGTAGTAGAAATGTGAAATTATTTTTGAATTTGGAGCTTTCTAGACTGAGAAAAGGCAGAAAATGTATTTTTGAATGTGGATGAAAGAAAACAACTCCCAGAATGCACTTGTTTTGCTGCCCTTGCGAGGCCACGCCCAAACCACGCCTATCGGTTACAATCGTGAGTTATGCTGCGTTCACGCCACCTCGTATTTACCGAAATCTTGAGATGACAACACGTGACGTTGTATTCGGAGCTGTTCACGTCCTTTGACTGGGAATTATGCGTTTCTATGGCACCACTATCAACGCCTAATGAATCTACAGCGGTCAGTTGGTATAGCAGCCATGTTGTACATCTGGGAGCTTTCAGAAAACTCCCAGTTTACAAGCTGTAACTACGAGCTCTACGAGGACGTGAACGCTTTTTACAAGCAGGAATCTCGTAACTACAGGAATTACGAGGCCGCGTGAACGCACCTTTAGTTCATACATTTACAGCGAAATGGTGCTAAATTGACACACGGCCTAAGGCTGAAACAAATTCCTGCAAAATCATTTACAAGTAAACAGTGCCGTGGATATTCCGTATCATAGCAACAAAGCGTCTCAACGGAAAAAAACATTTTAAGCAGAGCGCCTAGCGTTTTCAGCTAGCTAAAAACGCTCTGGTGGACACACGGCCTAAGCGTATTCGCCTAGAGGTAAGACTCGCTGATACTAGACTCTATTTCTGATAACACAGTAGCCTATGTAGTGTTGTAGGTAGCAGTAAAACTGCAAACTTAGCAAAGTAACGTTAGATAGACAATTACATATAAGTTGCATATAAGTTGACTGTTATCAAAGTAAAGCCACTGTTCTGTAAAACTGAGTTTATTATCTATTTATGCTAACGTTACCACAAAAGCCTGTTGCTGTATTGGTTGAGATGACTGCAGAGACCGATAAATTTGCGAGATGAACCACTGATGTAGTGCAGACTATAACAAAATAAATGTTAATATTACTGTAAGCTTAAAAATATAATTGACACCCACTTTTGATAAATCTTTGATCTATGTCGTGAGTAACCTCAAACGCGCATATGTATGGGCGTGGTGAAAAAATGC
>JAOTNS010003247.1:0-17500 GCA_028476615.1 Culter alburnus | reverse complement strand
AAAAAAAAAACATTTATATTAAATTACCAATTTTCTATTTAATATACTTTAAAATGTAATTTATTTCTGTGATCAAAGCTGAATTTTCAGCATCATTACTCCAGTCTTCAGTGTCACATGATCCTTCAGAAATCATTCTAATATGATGATTTATCATCAATGTTGGAAACAGTGATACTTTTTAAAGAACAGCATTTTTTCAAAACAAGAAATATTTTCTAACAATATAAACTTTTTATCAATTTAACACATCCTTACTGAATAAAAGTATTAATTTCTTCCAAAAAAGAGGTTATAAAAAAATAAAAAGCAGTATGACTGTTTTCAACATTGACAATACATCATCATATCAGAATGAAGGATCATGTAACACTGAAGACTGGAGTAATGATGCTGAAAATTCAGCTTTGATCACAGAAATAAATTACACTTTACTATATATTCACATAGAAAACAGCTGATTTAAACTGTAATAATATTTCACATTTTTACTGTATTTTTCTGTATTTTTAATCAAATAAATGCAGGCTTGATGAGCAGAAGAGACTTCTTTCAAAAACATTAAAAATAGTAATGCGTCCAAACTTTTCCAAACTATATATATATATAGAAGAGGCTTATTTATGAATGAATAATTGTGATTGACAATGAGTATTTATTTCTTCAGCTTCTGTCATGGAGGGATGTGTATAAAACTGTCCGGATCTAATATCTGTTTCATCCTACAAACCCATTCAAACAACTGGAAATATGTAAGCATAGCAGAAAATATTAATGTTGTAAAATATGTACGCTGTGGAATAAGTCTTCAAAAAACAAACACTCTCAGTCTTCCTGAGTTAATGGAATTGGCGAATTCAAAATATATCATATTTCAAATCTGGTCAGAATTATTTAGAGATTAAAAAGTCCAGCAAGTTCTCTGGTGCGTTATCAGCATCATCTCCTTCCAGTGACTGACGTTCTTCCGAGTGTGAAAGTGTTTTAATCAAAGTGCTGATCTCTCCAACAGCTGCGTCTCTTTCCATCTGCAGACAATTACACCGCCGATATTTTGAAACCAAGCAAGAGTCTGCGGACAAAATACTACAAGCTATAAATTTCAAGTTCCTGTTATAACAAGTGGTTTATATTTACCCACCGTGTCCCAGTTATAGAAGGAAATTCCTTCCGATTCCCCTCTGCTTTTTTCTCTGGCTGCTAGAGACCGCAGCTCAGTTTTCACACTATTGTTGTTTCTGTTGGGACTCTTTAAGAGCAGGAGATGTCACTGCTAAGAGAGACGTGTCAGGCCCGTTTAGGCAGAACTTTGATCCCTGTCGCGGGATGGAGGGCTCGGCCGGGCAACCCTTCGTTCAGGGATATTATTCCTGCCGCTTCGGTAAAGGATTGAGTGTCAGTGACAAGATCTCCTGCTGTGATGAGCCGACGGAGGGAGTTTCTCACCGCAGCGTCTAACACAACAAAAGCTCAGCTGTGGCAGACGACTATTTACTGCTTATGACCAGAGAGACAGCCGAGAGCAACACTAATGACAGAAATAACGCCTAATTACTGTAGATTCAAATTAAACATATATCATCGTGATTAAATAAATAAATTGCGTAATTATTATTATTGCACATTTAAATAAATATATGTGGAGAATATAATACAATATGATTAATAATAAGATAAAATAAACAAATAATATTAATGATAGAAATAAATAAAAGCCTATTGTATTTTATTGCCCAATTATATATACATTTTTTTATAATTTAATATTAATTTATTTTATGTTATTGTAATCATACTGTATTTTTTCATATATATATATATATATATATATATATATATAATATATATCTATATATATAGTCAAACCAAAAAAAAAAAATTCATATATTTTTGATACATTTTACTAGTCGGTGCAGGACACTATAGTTCATTTATGTAAGTGAGGATAGCAAAATAAAATAAACTGTGACATATTATTCCCAAAAATTCTTCATACAGTGGACTATCAGTAAAATTGATGAAAATTTGAAATAAAAAATTATTGACACTTTGACCTGACCATGTTTTGCTTAAGTGTTATCTGACATAATTAATAAAATAAATAAAGTCTCAGTAAAATAAAAGCATAATGCTTATTATTGCACATTTGAATAAATATATGGAAAATATAATACAATATGATTAACAATAAGATTAACATTGTAACATTATTACTGTACATTGAAAAAATATATGGAAAAAATTATATTTTAATAAGTAAATAATAAATAAATAAATTTAATGCTTATTATTGCACATTAAAATAAGATAAATAAAATAAAAATCAATAAAATAAACACTTAATGCTTATTATTACACATTTATATAAATAGAAATGTGAAAATATAATGATTAAAATAAGATAAAATAAAATAAAAATCAATAAAATAAAAACCTAATGCTTATTATTGCACATTTATATATAAAATAAATGGGAAAATATAATGATTAAATAAAAATATAAATAAATAAATAAATAAATAAATTTAATGCTATTATTGCACATTAAAATAAGATAAATAAAAAAAAATAAATAAAAATCAATAAAATAAACACCTAATGCTTATATTACACATTTATATAAATATAAATGGGAAAATAAATGATTAAAATAAGATAAATAAAAAAAATCAATAAAATAAAAACCTAATGCTTATTATTGCACATTTATATAAAAATAAATGGGAAAATATAATGATTAAAATAAGATAAAATAAAAATAAATAAAATAAAAATCAATAAAATAAAAACCTAATGCTTATATTGCACATTTATAAAAATAAATGGGAAAATATAATGATTAAATAAGATAAATAAAAAAAAATCAAAAATAAAAACCTAATGTATTATGCACAATTATAAAAATAAATAGGAAAATAATGATTAAAATAAATAAAATAAAATAAATAAAATAAAATCAATAAAATAAAAACCTAATGCTCATTATTGCACATTTATATAAAATAAATGGGAAAATATAATGATTAAAATAAGATAAAATAAATAAATAAAAACCTAATGCTTATTATTGCACATAAAAAAAAAAAAATAATAAAACCTCATCATGATTAGTTATTGTAACGATTTACAGGATATTTTGCAATGCTCAATCTTTCTCTTCTGTTGAATTTGGAGTTTGCTCTATCTGATGGTGAGAATCATACTGAGATGTTTTCAGAACAGGGACATCTGACAGCGTCTGGACGCTCAGGAGGAGCAGCTTTACATGTAAATCTCAGCTAAACTGCGGTGAATGGAGCTATTAAACAGCTTGTGTCCTGGCTCATGAAATTATCTCCACAATATTTATTTACACTTGAATTCTTGGTGGTTCAGTTGGGACTTTTATTTGGAACGAGTTTATGTGAAAAGAACATCCAAGTAGAGAGATTTTATAAATCAGGATCCTCCACACACTCGCTGACTCAAAATAGAGTTTGAACTGAAATCCCAGAGCGGCGTGTTGGCAAAACCAAAACTCAACCGCACACAACTACTGAAGACAAAGTCTGATTCTTTCAAACGCACAGAGAGACCGGGAGAATAATGAGCATCAGCTCAATAATGAGTATATTTAAGAATATTTCCTACGCCATAACCCATTCTAATCATAATATGAGCATAAACCCAAAAATCAATTTATATTTACATTCAGCACTGAGTCACAGTCGGTGCTTTTTGGACAGAAAAACATATTTTGCTCACTAAAAATGATTGATGCCACTGAATAAATAATAATTAGCAACTAGGGATTTATTACAGCCATCCAAAGAGGAAAAGAGTTATATCTAATAATGCAATCTAATGATGCAAAAGTTATATTTTTCATAATAACCCTTAATAGTGCAATATTGCATTATGCAATTGCAATTATGAACTCACTGCAATTTGGCAACATTAAAAATGCTTTGCAATGATGCACATGCCATTAATATATAATTTATAACTTTATTACACACACACACACATATATATATAAATATATATAAACATATTATATATGAAATAAATATATATATAATATATATATATATATATATATAATATATATATATATATATATATATATATATATAAACTATTAATAAAAAAAAAATAAAATAAAAATAAAAAAATATATTTTATATTAATTTATATATATATATATATATATATATATATATATATATTAATTTATAATTTATTACATTTTAATTTGAATTTAATTTAATTTTTATATTTATTTACATTTTGATAAATATATATATACACACATATATATATTATATATATATATATATATATATATTTAAATATATACATTAATATATACATATTATACATAAATACATATTATATATTAAATAAAATATTTTTATATAATATATATATTAAATATATTTATTTTTTATTTTATTTTTATTAATTTTAATTTATATATATATATATATATATATATATATATATATAATATTAATAATAATATAATATATATAAACATAATTAATATTATTATAATAATTATATACATTTTAATTTGAATTTAATTTTATTTTATTTTATTTATTTATATAATTTTGATAAATATTTATAATGTCTTACAATGTCTTTTTTAATGTTTAAATGAGAAAAGCAGCATGATAAACGATGCTCTCTCTTCTTTTCTCCTCAAAAAGAAAGTTTAGAGCTTTACTAGAACATTGTTTCATAAATTTCGTGGAGTCATGATTGCAGACAGGCAATCTAATAGACCTACGGAGCCTTCCTTGCCACCTATCCAGACGGGCCATCCCACAGGAGTCATTAAGTTTGAGTAATTCAGCCGGAGGTCAGAGAAATGACCTCTACAGCACACTGGAGCTGGACACTGCAACAAAGGGCTATTTAAAATCTCCATTTATCTTCATTTGTTTGGTAATGTGTACTTATGTGCACAATTATACTTGCTTGCTTGTTAAAGAAATCACGTTGTGTGTCCCGTTACCATTACGCCAAACCACAGTGAACCTAAACTGTGTTTTATACACTCAATTGAGCCTCTAAATCAACCCGACTGTTCAGAACAGATCAAAACCAGGCTGGAATCAAACATGGCCTCTCATTTACTGTGACTGGCTGATGGACAAATGTGAACGTCTAAATCCAAGAGAGCTAAAGTGTGATAGAGAATTAACCTTTAGCAGTCAACGGACATTTCATTTCTGAACTGCCACGATACACACAAATGTAATAAAACATTGCCAGATTCACGATCATCAGTTTTGGATGAAACTGAACATGCTTTTACTGCAGCTCCACTTTGAAAGTGTCGCAAAACGTGCAAATGCAACATAACATCAGGAACGTTTTTCCAACAAGCATGCGATCCATTTTTTGCTGTGTGAAATGAAAGCATAGCACGCATCCGGTAGAATAGTTGCTTATGGCTCCTTCACAGCAGACGGAAGCTCCGGAGCTCGAGCCGCCAGCATGACCTGCGCCGTCCCGTCTCAGACGTTTAAGGTAAATTTTCTGTGACGTGGGGCAGAGAGGCCATGCTGGGGCTGCAGTGAGGGTCGAGGGTAATGAGTTCAGGACACTGACTCCTGCTGGTGTGAAGGCAACCGTGAGCGCTCGTAGGAAATGGCTGATCCCAGATCACTGCGCTGGGGCTGCGGTAGCTCCGGCCTGTAACTCAATCAGGGGCTGTTTGACATCTCAGTCGACTGTTAACCACAGGCCGTGTGCTGAAGCGTGATAAGCCGCATCCGTTGAGGTTCACAGCACTGTCTGCCGAAACGTGACGTTTAACCAGAAAACGACAATTTACACCCACCAGAAAGAAGCTTTTCTCATTGATAACATGTTTGTGGAACACGCTGTTTCTATCTCAAAATTCCCTGTTCTGCCCGTTTCATTTTTAGTTTTGTTTCACTTCCGGTTTGACGTGTGCTTTAAGCAGTTTCTGTTTTGTTTTGTCCTGGATTGCTTGGTGACACATGAGGGGAAATAATATCTGACCCAAAAATAAATAAATAAATAAATAAAATATTTATTAAAATATCAATTCAGTTAAATAAATTAGCTTGCAAAAGGTGAATGAATGAACAAATTAAATATATATTATTAATTAAAATATTTAAATATGAATGTATATATGAATTCATGAGTCCAAGACTAAATCCTGACCTAACAAACAAACAAACAAACAAACAAACAAACGAACGTATGAACCCCAGGCCAAATCCTGACTAACTAAATAAATATGTAACTATGAATTTATATATGATTTCATATAAGCCCAAGGCCAAATCCTGACCAAACAAACAAACAAACCCCAGGCCAAATCCTGACTAACTAAAATTAGTGTAATTATGAATTTATAAATGATTTCATATGACATTTATTAATGAATTTACATATGACTTCATTTGAATCTGGTGCCAAATCCTGTCCAAACAAATAAACCAACACAACAAACAAACCAACAAACAAACAAACAAACAAACAAACAAACAAACAAGCAAACATAAACACATTTCTGAACCCCAGCCAAATCCTGTCCAAACAAATAAATAAAGCCGTATTTAATTATTTAAATTTAATAATTTAAATATGAATCCACATGAACCCAAGACCAAATGCTAACAAAACAAACAAACAAACAAACAAACAAACAAACAAACAAACAAACAAACAAACGTATGAACCCAGGCCAAATCCTGACTAACTAAATGAGTATGTAATAATGAATTTATATATTATTTCATATAAGCCCAAGAACAAATCCTGAACAAACAAAAACAACATAAACACATTTCTGAACCCCAGCCAAATCCTGACCAAACAAATAAATAAAGGCGTATTTAATTATTTAAATTTAATAATTTAAATATGAATCCATATGAACCCAAGACCAATGCTAACAAACAACAAACAAACAACGTATGTGACTAACAAATGAGTATAATAATGTATCCTGACAAACAAACAAACAAAAACAAACAAACAAACAAACATTTCTGAACCCCAGCCAAATCCTGACCAAACAAACAAAGGTGTATTTAATGATGAATTTAAAATGAATTCATATGAACCCAAGACCAAATTCTGACATAACAAACAAACAAATAAATAAAGGCGTATTTAATGATGAATTTATATGAATTCATATAAAACTAAAACCAAATCCTGACCTAACAATCAAACAAACAAATATTTGAATTTGATTGAATTGAATTTATGAATCCAGGGCCACATCATTCATTCTGAATGAATGAACTTAGCACCAAATATAATCCTGCCCTAACAATGAATTAATGAGTAAAATGTATTTCTGTAATAATAACATGCACCTGGTTCCTGGGCCACATGCAGGTCCACAGCTAGGACTTTCTCTCCATGAATAAATCAGCGAGCGATGTGTGCTTACATGCTGTGCCTCCATCCTTGGCGCAGAGGCTGAGGAGATTGCGTACGGTGTCCATCAGGTCCTGCTGTTGTCTCTGCAGGGCGCTGCTGTTCCCGCTGGCTCGGGTCAGCTGAGCCTCCAGCTCCCGGATCACTGCGCTCTGCCTGCTGACCAGCGCCTGCAGACTGACCTTCTCCTCCCGCACGCCTCCAGCTCCTCCCGGTGCCTGTCCTCCATCTCCTGCATCTTCACCTCCAGAAACCTGCGCACCAGTGTTGTAATAAAATGTATGCCATGATACCATAAATACAGCCAAAATAACATTGTTATTGCAATTATTGTAACTACTATAAAGCCATTAAACTATGGGGATTACTCTAGGAAAGTCAAGTCATTTTTTTAGACTGTGGTGGCCACAGTATATATACACAAACACACACTTTGAGGAGGAAAAAGGCATCCATAAATGCTCTTAAATTAGGCAGCGGCTAGTGCAGATAGCGATAGATTCTGTTTACACTAGGGCTGTCAAACGATTAATCGCGATAAATCGCATACAAAATAAAGGTTTGAGTTTGCATAATATATGTGAGATTACTGTGTGTAATTATTATGCATATGTAATTACAAACACATTCATGTATATATTTGATAAATATTTACAAGTGTATGTATTTATTTATATTTTTATATAATTTATATTATACACAAATAAAAATATTTTGTACATAAATAACATTTCTCTGAAATATATACATTAATTTGTGTGTATTTATATATACATATTAATTACACACAGTAATCACACATATATTATGCAAACTCAAACTTTATTTTGCATGCGATTAATTGCGATTAATTGTTTGACAGCCCTGGTTTACACTAAGTGCAGATAGCGATAGATGTTGTTTACACTATGCAAATAGTGATAGATTCTGTTTACTTGAAATGCAAATAGCGATAGATGTTGTTTACACAAAGTGCAAATAACGATAGATGCTATTTACATTAAGTGCAAATAGCGATAGATGTTGTTTACACAGTGCAAATAGTGATAGATGTTGTTTACACGAAATGCAGATAGCAATAGATGCTCTTTACACTAAGTGCAAGTAGCGACAGATGTTGTTTACACAAAGTGCAAATAGTGATAGATGATGTTTACACTATGCAAATAACGATAGATGCTATTTACATTAAGTGCAAATAGCGATAGATGTTGTTTACACTATGCAAATAGTGATAGATGTTATTTACATGAAATGCAGATAGCAATAGATGCTCTTTACACAAAGTGCAAATAGTGATAGATGTTGTTTACACGAAATGCAGATAGCAATAGATGCTCTTTACACTAAGTGCAAATAGCGACAGATGTTGTTTACATTAAGTGCAAATAGTGATAGATGATGTTTACACTATGCAAATAACGATAGATGCTGTTTACACAAAGTGCAAACAGATGTTGTTTACACAAAGTGCAAATAGTGATAGATGCTGTTTACACAAAGTGCAAATAGTGATAGATGCTGTTTACACAAAGTGCAAATAACGATAGATGCTATTTACACTAAGTGCAAATAGCGACAGATGTTGTTTACACAAAGTGTAAATAGTAATAGATGCTGTTTACACAAAGTGCAAATAACGATAGATGCTATTTACACTAAGTGCAAATAGCGACAGATGTTGTTTACACAAAGTGCAAATGCACACAAAGTAGCGACAGATGTTGTTACACAAATAGCGACACAAAGTGCAAATAGCGACAGATGTTGTTTACACAAAGTGCAATATGCTGTTTACAGTATGCAAATAATGACAGATGCTATTTACACTAAGTGCAAATAGCAACAGATGTTGTTTACACAATGCAAATAGCGATAGATGTTGTTTACACACACACACACACACACACACACACACACACCCATACATATATACAGTACAGTCCAAAAGTTTGGAACCACTAAGATTTTTAATGTTTTTAAAAGAAGTTTCGTCTGCTCACCAAGGCTACATTTATTTAATTAAAAATACAGTAAAAACAGTAATATTGTGAAATATTATTACAATTTAAAATAACTGTTTTCTATTGAATATATTTCACAAAGTAATTTATTCCTGTGATGGCAAAGCTGAATTTTCAGCATCGTTACTCCAGTCTTCAGATGATTCACATGATCCTTCAGAAATCATTCTAATATGCTGATCTGCTGCTCAAGAAACATTTAATGTGTACAATTGTACAAAATATTTGTGTACAATTTTTTTTCAGGATTATTTGATGAATAGAA
This sequence comes from Culter alburnus, assembly GCA_028476615.1. Classification (NCBI taxonomy): domain Eukaryota; kingdom Metazoa; phylum Chordata; class Actinopteri; order Cypriniformes; family Xenocyprididae; genus Culter; species Culter alburnus. Next base: position 7,795 of record JAOTNS010003247.1, on the reverse strand, counting down.
AGTTCAAAAGAACAGTGTTTATCTGAAATCTAATCTTTTGTAACATTATAAATGTCTTTACTGCCACTTTGATTGATTTAATGCATCCTTGCTGAATAAAAGTATTCATTTCTTTTTCTTTTCAAAAAAATAAAAATAAAAATTCTTACTGACCCCAAACTTTTGAACGGTAGTGTATAATGCTACAGAAGCTTTGTATTTCAGATAAATGCTGTTCTTTTGAACTTTCTATTCATCAAGGAATCCTGAAAAAAAGTACACAACTGTTTTCAACATGAAAATAATCATAAATGTTTATTGAGCAGCAAATCAGCATATTAGAATGATTTCTGAAGGATCATGTGACACTGAAGACTGGAGTAACGATGCTGAAAATTCAGCTTTGCATCACAGGAATAAATTACTTTGTCAAATATATTAAATAGTACACAGTTATTTTAAATTGTAATATTTCACAATATTACTGCTTTTACTGTTTTTAATTAAATAAATGTAGCCTTGGTGAGCAGACGAAACTTCTTTTAAAAACATTAAAAATCTTAGTGGTTCCAAACTTTTGGACTGTACTGTATATATATATATATATATATATATATATATTGTGTGTGTGTGTGTGTGTGTGTGTGTGTGTGTGTGTGTGTGTGTATGCCAGTTGCATTTACATAATGCAACTAATAAAATGAGTAAATACCTGATTTATAATTCATAGTTCACAGTAATGAATAGCAGAATATAATATTACACTATAAAATGCTCCACTGGGACTCCAATAGGTGAATCACTTTTTACTACTATTATGCTACTAATAAAATTTAGTTAATTTGTTATGTTGCTACTATTAATTAGTTACTTCTCAACATTGCACACTAAAAACAAAAGACTGAGCCACAAAACAAACATTTCAGGCCTCAGTAGTGACCCTGGTTAAGTCGTCTCACTGTGCTGCTGTTTAATCTGCCAATACAGATGTTCAAATCTCACTCGTCTAATTTTTAGGAAACACAGATTCTTATGCCAGAACCACAATACAGATCATTACACAAAATGATTTTCAGTTCTTCACAGCGCAAGCTCTCAGGCTTTAGCTCGGTCCCATACGGTGCAGAGCAGTGGAACACGCCAAGACATGAGTGACGTCCCGTGACCCACCGCTCAACTTTTCTCTGTGAAGATGAATTTTGCAATGCAAAGCTTTTGGAGCACGATCCAATTTTCTGTGTACTGATCGGTCTGAAAGGATATGTTCGTTACTGTCAAATCCAGGGCTTTAATTCCCATTGCTCTGCTTTGAGTCCAGCTGTTGTTGAACACACACACACACATTCATATCCTCTATTTAAAAAATAGATAATAAACTAAAAAAGCATATATGTATGTCTAGCATTTTCCTTACCAGTGATGATGTAATTACTCATCCTATAATATAGATTGACATTATAACTTTCTCCTATTTCAATCTAAAACGAATACATTCTTTTAAGTTCTTTATGTGGATTGAATTTAATTGTAATAAGCGAGAGAATCCAGTGCATCATGCATCAGGTTTCCAAGATTTAAGGCCTGGATCGGTTTTAGACTTTCACTGATCCCTAAAGCTATAAGATGAACTGTGTTGTTTGTATGGTGTGTAAATGGAGTTAGACTACGTTCATATCAGTATTTATTACAGCTGCAACAAAGCGCTCTCCATTTCTTCTGCCTTTGAATACTGAAAAATACTGTAAATATAATCAAATCAAGCCTTGATGAAGTCAGGGATTCTTGGCCCAGGACTGTAAGACATTTTATTTACCTGGATGCACACATTCAAACCATGCAATATGATATATATACCTGTATTATCTAAGTGCATTTATTTGCTCTTTATGACTAAAACAATTGCAATAAAGAAACATTATTGTTTCATAAGAACATTTGAAGTACAGTAGTGGCCAAAAGTGAGGAAAACTGACATCTTCACCCTTTTTCAAATTATTAAAAGATTTTTAAGCATATTGCATAGTTGTGCTTGTTTTATTTGTGATAACGCAATAAAATAGGACAAATTGTGCAACATAATATTTAGCCAGGCTGTCATACAAAGAAATTATGAACACATGCAAAAACAAGAAAGAAACAATGAAATATGAATAACTGATTATGTTGTAGTCAGTGTTTGCTTTTTCCTGTCAGCTTTTTTTCTGTCTAATTAAATTATATTTTAAATTATAGCATTAAAAAGCCATTTATAGAAGCTTTTTCCACCTCATATATATATATATATATATATATATATATATATATGCAGGCAAGTGTATGTATATATTGTGATAGCACAGTTATAAGAAACAAAATCACATATTATAAGTCATATTATATGATATTACATATAAATGACATATTTTAAACGCCATATATTGTATATGCACACATATGTACAAACCCGATTCCAAAAAAGTTGGGACACTGTACAAATTGTGAAAAAAAGGAATGCAATAATTACAAATCTCATAAACTTATGTTTTATTCACAATAGAATATAGATAACATATCAAATGTTGAAAGTGAGACATTTTGAAATGTCATGCCAAATATTGGCTCATTTTGGATTTCATGAGAGCTACACATTCCAAAAAAGTTGGGACAGGTAGCAATAAGAGGCCAGAAAAGTTAAATGTACATATAAGGAACAGCTGGAGGACCAATTTGCAACTTATTAGGTCAATTGGCAACATGATTGGGTATAAAAAGAGCCTCTCAGAGTGGCAGTGTCTCTCAGAAGTCAAGATGGGCAGAGGATCACCAATTCCCCCAATGCTGCAGCGAAAAATAGTGGAGCAATATCAGAAAGGAGTTTCTCAGAGAAAAATTGCAAAGAGTTTGAAGTTATCATCATCTACAGTGCATAATATCATCCAAAGATTCAGAGAATCTGGAACAATCTCTGTGCGTAAGGGTCAAGGCCGGAAAACCATACTGGATGCCCGTGATCTTCGGGCCCTTAGACGGCACTGCATCACATACAGGAATGCTACTGTAATGGAAATCACAACATGGGCTCAGGAATACTTCCAGAAAACATTGTCAGTGAACACAATCCACCGTGCCATTCGCCGTTGCCGGCTAAAACTATAGGTCAAAAAAGAAGCCATATCTAAACATGATCCAGAAGCGCAGGCGTTTCTCTGGGCCAAGGCTCATTTAAAATGGACTGTGGCAAAGTGGAAAACTGTTCTGTGGTCAGACGAATCAAAATTTGAAGTTCTTTTGGAAAACTGGGACGCCATGTCATCCGGACTAAAGAGGACAAGGAACCCAAGTTGTTATCAGCGCTCAGTTCAGAAGCCTGCATCTCTGATGGTATGGGGTTGCATGAGTGCGTGTGGCATGGGCAGCTTACACATCTGGAAAGGCACCATCAATGCTGAAAGGTATATCCAAGTTCTAGAACAACAATGCTCCCATCCAGACGTCGTCTCTTTCAGGGAAGACCTTGCATTTTCCAACATGACAATGCCAGACCATATACTGCATCAATTACAACATCATGGCTGCATAGAAGAAGGATCCGGGTACTGAAATGGCCAGCCTGTAGTCCAGATCTTTCACCCATAGAAAACATTAGGCGCATCATAAAGAGGAAGATGCGACAAAGACCTAAGACAGTTGAGTAACTAGAAGCCTGTATTAGACAAGAATGGGACAACATTCCTATTCCTAAACTTGAGCAACTTGTCTCCTCAGTCCCCAGACGTTTGTAGACTGTTATAAAAAGAAGAGGGGACACAGTGGTAAACATGGCCTTGTCCCAACTTTTTTGAGATGTGTTGATGCCATGAAATTTAAAATCAACTTATTTTTCCCTTTTCTCAGTTAAACATTTGATATGTCATCTATATTGTATTCTGAATAAAATATTGAAATTTGAAACTTCCACATCATTGCATTCTGTTTTTATTCACAATTTGTACAGTGTCCCAACTTTTTTGGAATCGGGTTTGTATTTCATGTTGTATAGTTGATGGAGTGTGAGGCGAGTGTTTGAGGTTTTTACCCATTCTTGTCATGGATCTTGTTGATTTCATTGATCTGTATCATAAGTTGTTTCTCCAGCTTGTTGGTTGATAGTGAATTCTCCAGCAGCTGAATTTCCAACCGTGACGTCTGATTTAAAACCTAAAAACAATGACAATCCAATACAAATACAGTAATCCTTCCGCAAAAACACAGACGTTAAAACCATTAAGTAAGTTAATACTAACTGCGGCACTTCACGAGAAGTCGTAAACAGGACCGCTATACCGCAGCACCATACGGTAGCACTTATGAACAGTTATTCTCTCAAGTCAAACTCTTATTTGACAAATCAGCAAAACACAACTTAACTGTATCCTCTGTCTCATTGAAGTGCACAAGTCATAAAGAGATTTAGCAATAAAAACATTAGCATGATACATTAAAAGAGACTGCATGTCTAATGTGGCTCTAGTGTTTTCCTTGGCTTGTCAAGAGCCGTATTAAAGGGATGCATAGGAAAAAAAAAGATTGTTCACTTAATGGAGCATGAAATGGATTTTGGGAGGATACCTGTGTCTCGACATCGGTCAGCTTGCGCGTCTGCTCGGCTGTTTGGGAGAGAAGACTGGTGCCCATCTCTAACATGGCCGCCGTGTGGTTGTGGACGGCACTCTGTTGTAACTGCACCATCTCTGTCTTCATATTGTCTTTAACGTAGTTCTCAATCTGTGGTGACAAGCAAAAAGACCATGTTTGAAAACACACACCTTACTGACGACTCGTTTCAGGCAGTTCAGAAACACAAAAACTCCACTTTTATATTCACAAATAGCTATATTATACACTGCATAAAAGATAATATCCCCAAAAGCATAACACTAAAGGACAAAACTAAAGAATCAAGCTCAGATGTCAACATGACCTCTTAAGCCTGACATAATCGACACTCCAGTGGCTGTAAAATCCATTCAGAGGTAAAACACCCTTAACTTGACAACTCCAACAGTCCTAAAGACACTTTAACACCCACAGCACATGGAGGGTTTGACAAACTTTTTAAGAGGCCAATAAAACGAAAGGAGACACCATTCTGCACAAGGACACGGGGGTAATCAAAACCATCACAGTTATGACTTCCTTTAAAAAAGCACACAGTAACTCTTTAAAGAAAGGACATTTCCATGTTGGCATCGTTTTAAAGGAATCTCTTATCTAAGTCTCTTCATGATGACCTGGAGCGACTCGGTTTAAACGAACTCGAACAGTGTCCTGAAGAGCCGGTCTTAAAGTAGGTGGAAGCAGATGTAGGTCATTTGTTCAGAGAGGAAGAGATGCAGATATCTACAGCTACAGGAGACGCTGGGGTTTATCATGAAGGCTTCATTGTAATCTCCTAGCTGGAGAGATGACAAGACCAGAACAGGCTTTACAAACACAACGATACTTCTGTTGGTTAAACCTTGAGAGATGACACTGAGGTCATTATATATCTATGTGCATCACTTATCATCAGTTTCCAAACCTGAAGAGAGTTCAGTTTTCCTGAAAAACTCTGAATATTACGCAAACCTGCAATAATTAAATGATAAATAACACAAATATACTTGTATTGAGCAATGTCTTTGCTGCTGACCTTTAACGATCCAATTTAACCATACTAACAAGCAAAAATGACTTTAGATAAACAACACATTTGTGTTTTTATTGCTAAAATAAGAGGGGGTTTTTTCCCTGTGTTTTGGTGTGAAAGGACCTTTACTTTTGCCAAAAATTTAACTTTTTTAGTTGATATTAAAAAACAAACAAGCAAACTCAGCCCAGGTGAGAAAAAGTAATGTAAAAATAATGTAAACACATTACATTCCATAAATTAACTAACTAACATGATTAGTTACTTTTTAGGGTGTAATGCAATATTGTAACGTATTACTTTTAAAGTAACTTTCCCAACACTGTGGTGTGTATACATACAGTGCATGTATATGTCATGTCTGTTTAGGTTTTGTTCATGTGGTTATGTATTTTATTTTGATAACTGTCACATAAAAAGTAACTAAGTAATTAGAAAGAAGTTTCGTCTGCTCACCAAGGCTACATTTATTTAATTAAAAATACAGTAAAAACAGTAATATTGTGAAATATTATTACAATTTAAAATAACTGTTTCTATTTGAATATATTTGACAAAGTAATTTATTCCTGTGATGGCAAAGCTGAATTTTCAGCATCATTACTCCAGTCTTCAGTGTCACATGATCCTTCAGAAATCATTCTAATATGCTGATCTGCTGCTCAAGAAACATTTAATGTGTGAAAATTCAGCTTTGCATCACAGGAATAAATTACTTTGTCAAATATATTTAAATAGTACACAGTTATTTTAAATTGTAATAATATTTCACAATATTACTGTTTTTTACTGTATTTTTAATTAAATAAATGTAGCCTTGGTGAGCAGACGAAACTTCTTTTAAAAACATTAAAAATCTTAGTGGTTCCAAACTTTTGGACTGTACTGTATATATATATATATATATATATATATATATATATATCATGTCTTTTATTTTGATAACTGTCACCATAAAAGTAATGTAACACATTACTTTCCATATAAAGTAAATAAGTAACACAATTAGTTACTTTTTAGGGAGTAACGCATATTGAAAAAGCATTACTTTTAATCCTCTACTGCACACATGTTGATGGCACATGAAAAGAAAATATTTTTTTGGTTAATTTGGGAACATTGTATTGATGAAAAATATTTTGACCCCCCCATATAAAGTAAATAAGTAACACAATTAGTTACTTTTTAGGGAGTAACGCAATATTGAAACGCATTACTTTTAAAGTAACTTTCGCCAACACTGTGTTGTGTGTGTGTGTGTGTGTGTGTGTGTGTGTGTGTGTGTGTGTGTGTGTGTGTGTGTGTGTGTGGTGTGTGTGTTTGTGTATATATTGAGGTCTTTTTTTGATAACCGTCACAGTAAAAGTAACATAAAAGTAATGTAACACATTACTATCCCAAAAAGTAACTATGTAACACAATTAGTTATTTTTTGGGAGTAATATTGTAACATATTACTTTTAAAGTAACTATCCCCATGCGTCTTGTAAATATGTCATGTCTTTTTAGGTTTTGTTCAAGATTTCATGTCTTTTATTTTGAAGTTCTCACAGTCATGTGATTCCTTTGGTTTGTTCCTGTCAGGTGTTTCTTAGTTCTATCTTAAAGTGCGTTCACGCGGCCTCGTAATTCCTGTAGTTACGAGACTAGCTTGTAAAAATCGTTCACGTCCTCGTAGAGCTCGTAATTACAGCTTGTAAGCTGGGAGTTTTCTGAAAGCTCCCACATGTACCACCTGACCGCTGTAGATTCATTTAGGCGTTGATAGTGGTGTCATGGAAACGCATAATTCCAAGAAGCAAAAGGACGTGAACAGCTCTGAATATAACGTGTTGTCATCTCAAGATTCCGGTAAATACGAGTGGCGTGAACGCAGCATAAGGTCTATCTTGTTATTAGTCATTAGTCTTTGTGTGTATATAGCCCTCATTGTATCTTGTCTTTGTTTTATGTAACACTTTTCATGTTCATGTTTAAGTCGTGGTTTGGTTCTGTTTGCTCTGTATTTTTAAATTTTAAATAAAACTGCACTTGAGTTTATTTAACTCGCCTACGGTGGACGATTGTTACAATATGAGCTACATTTATATACAACACCATCATAACATTACAATTATCTACTTACTGGTATCTGTCAGAATTTTAAAACGGTTCCGAACTGTAGTTTCA